>JAHDVE020006589.1:0-56027 GCA_022606495.2 Halesus radiatus
ACATGTGATCCCATGAATCACGATAGTGACGTTTGCAATGTTCTTGTCTTATCTTTAGAGTCAAAAAAAGATCTCATTTTTCGGTTACAGAAACATTAGAAATACCACATGACCTTTAAGTGTTGTTATTACGATTGACTAAGTAGACAAAAATATCTAAAATCAACCCTTTTTTCAGGAATGATGACAGGTTGCTATTTGTGGCGCCGAAGAAACAACCTGACTCTACCTACGTGGGTTGTGGTCATCGGGTGGCCTTGCGCCATGTGCACCATGGCCTCCATAGTCTACGGCATGCGACACGGTTACTTGGAGCTGTGGCCCACGGCGTTCTACGTCAGCATTGGACATACTGGTGGGTTAACGGAAATTTATTACTTCTTTGAGAAACTCTGCAAAGGCGTAAAATCTTGTTGAAATACCTTTAATTAAAGGTGACTAAGCTGAACAAGAAGCATGACTGATCATCACATATAATAAAGAATACACACGAGAAGTGCATTTAGCCTAACGGAAGCCCATGAGCCTTTCACTTAGTTCCTATTGGTTCTAGCCCCTAAATAACCAATAAAAATACAGCAATGCATTTGTTCTGTCTCTCTTACACAACCCGTATTGTATATTCCTATTCCATTTGACCGAAATGAAGTGATGGTCAAAAAAATTGTTTTAGAAATTCAAGGCCGGAATGGCTATACATTTGAATCACGAAACACGCCAATATTTAAATTCTTTTGTTTTTTCTTTATTTTATTGATAACCGTTTGACTTTCAATATTATTTAGCCACCTTTGTTAAGAAATAGATATAGAAATCGGTAACAGATGGGGTGGCATGACAACCTGAAGAGATCTGCCGGCTTTGAATGAGTGGGAACTGCCAATATTCTCCATTCCTAGAAATATTTTAAAGAGGTATACATTCAAAGCTGATCGCTAGAAGATTTTCGAAGAATAATAAGGTGATAATTTTATGAACACTACATTATGAACATGTAATATAAATAAAAGAGGACCTAACGATGATCCTTACGGAACCTCTAAGAATGGTTTAGCTTTTTTGCTACTTTAGTGTACTGACATTTTTTGGCGTCAGTGTAATCTATGTCCGTCCGTTGCGGATAGATGAATCTCTCAAGACTACATGAAAACTGTAAATCTAATTGAAAGATAGATTTTTATACTTCCTATGTTGTTTTAGAATTCAGCGATATTTCTGCTCCAATTTAATGACTCTTTAGGGGTCCCTTAGTGGGATATTTGATTGAATTTTAAATAAATGTGATTTTAATTGCGTAGTAGATTATTATTTGCCGTAGGATTAGTGGGAGTGTTTGAAAATAATAATCTGTTCTCCCACTAATACCTAGCAGAAGGTGAGTTATTGATAGTATAAATTTAACACTGATTTAATGTTAATGTGTGAATCAAAAATAAACATCAAAGTAACAAGATTCAACCTTAGAAGCGAGGTGAAAGATCGAGAGCGCTATGGACTTGTATCAAGGAGTCTGGGACCCTCTTCGGTGATTGTGGATGTCGCTAATATGGGCTGCCGGTTGTTGCGTGAATGGCCATGGCCAATTTGGCAACAATCCAAAAATAAATTTTGTTGATTTTGTTCAGCTTGGAGTGCAGCCACCGCCTGGGTAGTTATTTGCTGCGTCTGCCGCAGAGGGGGACTAGTGACGCGGGTTCTCTCCTACAGGGGGGTCCTGCCCCTGAGCAGGCTCACCTACTGCGCATACTTGGTTCATCCCACTGTGATGTTGCTATCCACCTACCAGATTGATGGACCAGTGCATCTGCATAATGGGATGGTGGTAAATACAATTATTCTATTAATTAAAATCATACATAAATTCAACGTAAATCATACATAAATAATACATAAATCATACATAAATCATACATAAATCAAATATAAATCATACGTAAATCATACGTAAATCATACATAAATCATGAGTAAATCTTACATAAATCAAACATAAATCATACATAAATCATACATAAATCATACATAAATCATACATAAATCATAAATACATCATATAAAATTATACATAAACCATAGATAAATCATACATAAATCATAATAAATCATAAATAAATTATACATAAACCATACATAAATCATACATAAATCAAACATAAATTAAACATATATTATTTGAAATATTGTGAAGTTAATAATATTTCAAATAAAATGGTTTATTATATTTCTATACATCATAAATATATTTAATTAAAATCAAACATAACTCATACATAAATCGTACATAAATAATACATAAATCATAAATAAATCATACATTAATCATATATAAATCATACACAAATCATACATAAATCATACATAAATCATACATAAATCATACGTAAATCATACATAAATCATACATAAATCATAAATAAATCATACATAAATCACACATAAATCATACATTAATCGTGTAAACTTTGTTGCAGCTAATAATATATGCAGGAAACACCGTGATGAGTTACCTGATGTCACTGGCCATATCCTTAGCCTTCGAAGCTCCAGTCGTAAGGCTACTGAAAATCGACTTCACATCGTCGAGAAACAAAAATAAATAAGTTATATTTTTATAAACAGGGCTCGAATAAATATTTATGTATTTAATTTTATGGAAGTGATTTATATCTGGTGAATAGCTAACTACAACAACAAACAATAGATTATGTGTGTGGGTACCTGTACGATGTGAATTGCATATGTATATTACGTATGTTTATATTATCAATAATTTGTTGTAAAAATTAGAACTATCGTAGATTAATTATTATATGTGTATGATTTTAAAACACGAGTAATAAAAATAAATTTATGATGTAAACACGTGTTATGAGGTATTTAAAAAAAAATCAAATCTAGTGTGCAATTATTTTTTAAAGCAGTTTTTTTCAATCACCTCAGAATGTACGAAACGGCACATTAGCTATATTATAAATGCAGCGACGATATATTAATAATTGTTGAGGATGTATCCAATAATCATCTGTTTGTATTTATATTCCTAGCAGTTAAACATATCTACTATTTCTGAAAAAGTATTATCTTTGGCGTGAAGTCTAGGTACAAGAGAATTTTTGAATGACTCAGTCCTGAAATTATTGACAATTGAATAAAATTTTAGATCGAGTAGTCCAAGTTGGAATATTAAATTTAATTAAGCTGACAATATCAGGGCTGTCTATAAAACCATTAACAATTTTGAAAATAAAAGTTAGGTCAGAGACAAGTCTTCTACATGAGAGTTTTGATAATATGGGTTCTTTCATTAAGTAATTGAAATTTATATTTTCAATAGGTAATTCGATGTTTATAGTTAACATGTCTTTGGAATTTACGTTGAACAAGTATTTCTGAAAAAGTATTATCTTTGGCGTGAAGTCTAGGTACAAGAGAATTTTTGAATGACTCAGTCCTGAAATTATTGACAATTGAATAAAATTTTAGATCGAGTAGTCCAAGTTGGAATATTAAATTTAATTAAGCTGACAATATCAGGGCTGTCTATAAAACTACAAACAATTTTGAAAATAAAAGTTAGGTCAGAGACAAGTCTTCTACACGAGAGTTTTGATAATATGGGTTCTTTCATTAAGTAATTGAAATTTATATTTTCAATAGGTAATTCGATGTTTATAGTTAACATGTCTTTGGAATTTACGTTGAACTTTTTCAATGGAGTCGGAGTGAATTTTATACTGTTGGACCACCATATAGAAGAATTCTATTCGACTTGACTACGACCTAAGGAAGATTATATTTAAGGATAATTTTGTTATATGTTATTGATTGATTTAGTATTTTAGGTTTTTGCACCCAGGCGGTGGCATCCCTGGCAGCGCCGCTGCTTACGTTTTTAAATTTACTATAAAGAATCCCCTTTGATGGTCGTTTCCCATCATTTCTCTATACCAATATAGTTTATAGTTTTATTACGTCTAAAGGGGATCGAAATGACAATCTAGTCTCCTTTAATGGAAGCAATCTTCCCAACAAGCCCTCCATTGATATGCTTGGTGTAACCTTAAGTGACCAGCTCAGGTATGGGGGCTCCATCGAAGCCCGAGTAAAGTTAGCCTCTCAGAAGCTGGGCGTATTGTACAGAGCCGCAGATACTAATAGTACACAACTGCTGACCCTGTACAAATCGCAAGTGCGCCCCACTGTAGAATTTGGCAGCCACCTCTGGCCGGGAGTCCCAAAATATCTGAAAAAAACCTTGACTCTGTGCAGAAACGGGCGGTCCGTTTGATAGATTCGCCGATCTTAACAAATGGGTTGCAATCTTTGGAGCACAGACGTCGGGTGGGAATACTGTCCTTGTTCTACCGGTATTTTAATGGAAGATGCTCCGAGGAACTAGCGTCATTGATTCCTTCGGCACCGGTGCATAGTCGGGAAACACGCCAAACGCGCGCCCAACATTTGCACATGGTTGACATTTGTCACATGAGAACGGGTCGCTTCTACGACTCGTTCTTCTGTTCAACAGCACGGCTGTGGAATGATCTGCCGGCCTCTTTGTTTTCTCCATCCTATAACATGGGTCTCTTCAAGACCCAAGTTCACTCCTTCCTATCCTCTAAAAGACCCTCCACACAGCATCCCCAAAGATGATATAGGCCTTGAGGGAAATTATTTCCTCCTTGGTCTCCTGTGTGGAGTTACTGTAAAAATAGTGTGAAGCCGCCCAAACAAAAGTGTCACCTACATCGTTCACCCATACTACTGGAAATCGGGTCTATGTCTTCCATTGGTTGAGCCGCTCTAATAATCTTTTTTTTTATATGAATACCACACAAGAGTCCCAACCGTCTGGAGCCAGTGAGACTATGGCATCCCCAATTGGGGAATGTTGTGAGGCTGAAGGTATTGGGGAAGGAAAGAAAAAGGGGCAGAGAAAGGTGGGGGAAATACCTGGCTATTCAGATGTGGTCATCAAACACGGCTAAAAGCCATTTCAATCAACGTTTCGATTCTGAATGGTGGTCGTTAACTAAGGCGATACTGAGAGTATCTTCCACTCTGGAACGTGCGCAAATATGCTATAAACAATTTTTTAATTAAATTTACTTGCGCACGCCGGGATTTGAACCCGCGACCTTCGGATTCGTAGTCGAGAACCTTACTCCTCGACCATGGGAATTTTTGCAGTTTGGTCGGAGTTTGACCACGTTCGGCACGCTTCTATGTCATATCTCTAATACATCCATATTTTACAACTATATAGCGGTTATAGATTGAAATGATTAATGACGATAATAAAACTGCTTCCTTCCCATGATGATGACGAGGTGACGAACCCAAAATAATATAATATTGAAAAAAAATAACAATTGTATTATATTTTTCATCCTCCAGCACTAAAAATGCCAGCTGTCGAATGCGTCATTGTTGGATTAATGAAGTTTTCAGATGGCGCGAAGTTAATTGAATTATTATTTTAAAATTCGAATACTCGTGTGTCATGTTGGCTTAATAACATGCGCAAAGTGAAAATCAACCGAGAACATAACATAAACTAGATCAGCCTTCGCCCCACGCGGGAAGACAATTTATAAGATTGATAAGAAAAATGACAAAGGGAGTTTGATAAACGGCTTTAAAAAATCCTCGAGTATGTACAATAGTTACGGTTAATATTAAATCTATAGGAAGAATTAAATCTATACTGAAAGAATGTACACAGTGAACATATTAATAAGGTAAACATATATTAGAGCATCGTCCGAAACTATTTTTCATCTTCTTAAGTCGCTTCCTCATTTCTGGGGATCGTGACCCCCGATTCAATCGCCCTCGTGTACAAGGCTCCTCATGGTCCTGCGCTGCGTGGAGTGCTGCAAACACCGTCGTTCCGGACGCTTGCAAAATTTGGTCACTCTAACGCATTGGTGACCTTCCTCTGCTTCTCCTATTTTCCACTTTGCCAGTGACCAAGAACTTCTCAAGGTTGGAGTTCTCGGTTTGGCGAACAACATGTCCAATGTATCTGAGAGTACGCTGTAGGCAGACAGTTGATAGCATATTGTGGACGCCAAGCTCTTCAAGAATTGATATATATGTATATACATATGTGCGCCTGGCTGTCTATGGAATCCTGAACATTTTCTTCCAGCACCACATTTCAAAGATGCCTATCCGCTTCCTTTCACTGACTCTGAGTATCTATGTATCCACACCGTAAAAAAATATGGAAAAAATCAGCGGTCTTCGTTATGCCTCTGTCATTGCATATCTTTTACATTATAATAATGGCGTCTTTTGTCGTGTAAATCCGTCTTTTCCCTTCTATTTCACAACCCCTTTCGTCAATTATAGACGAGGGTAGATATATTCTAAGTCTTTAAGAACATGTATTCTCACAGTACGTCCTGTATAATTCACATTAGGTTAAATTTCTAACAAACGAATATTTTTTTAAATCGTATTCCAATTTAAATATCTCAAATTTATACCTGTACTGTTAGCGATAAATAAAACACCGAATGTTTGTAATCAAATATATTTACGAGTAGTTAGCACGCTTATTATAAGGCTTTCGATCGTGTGTCGCACCACTTATCATGGGAAAAACTCATAAAACGTTGTGTGCTACCAACAGCAGTCAATATGCTGGCTACTTGGTATGGGCAACAGAAAAATCTCATCCAATGGGCAGGAGCTTCTTCTAAACCCCTATTCCTTAAAAGCGGAGTCAGGCAAGGGGGTAGTATGTCTCCCACTCTATTTAATATATACATTGATGACCTCCTACAAGAGCTTAATGACTCACGGGTTGGTTGCCATATCTGCGGAAAAGGGAGAAATAATATTAACTACGCCGATGACATGGTGCTCCTCGCACCATCGATTAATGCGATGAGACGACTTGTGAGAATATGTGAAGAGTACGCAAACTCACATAACTTGCTGTACAACTCCAAAAAATCACTTATAGTTGCATTTAAATACAAGAAGGAGCCACTAAATATCCCACCAATCTGGCTAGAAGAAAATATACTGCTTGTGGCCTCGCAGGTCAGATACCTGGGGCATATCCTTACAGAAGACATGAACGATATGGAAGATATGGAACGACAAAGAAGAGCCATCCAATATACGCGCCGGAATGCTCTCAAGGCGGTTCTACCACTGTAGCGATGATGTCAGGAAACTGCTTTTAAGACATACTGCACTGTCCTATACACATCTGAGCTTTGGTCGCAATACTCAGCAGCGCAATGGGACAAGCTGAGGGTGTGCTACAACAACGCATACAGGCATCTTCTGAAACTGACAAGGTTCTGCAGTGCCTCTACGATGTTCACTGAAGGGAGGGTCCACTCATTCCCCGCCTTACTTCGCCACCGACTAGCCAGCTTCTGGGGCAGGACACGGGAGTCAACCAACGCCATTGTCGTGGCTACATCCGCGTAGCTCAGCTCTCCACTCAATGAGCGATGGATGCAGATGATGCGACTGCCACCCTGAAGATGATCTAGTCAATTAAATTTATTTAAATTATTCTATTTTACAATTATCTATTAAGTTTTTCATTTTATTTCTATTATTTTGATGTAATTATCTTTTATAATTTCTTCAAATGCTTGGTAACTTTGTGGCATCATTATTAAATATATAAATTGAAAATACACTTTGTATATACCACTTTACTTAAAATATATAAATATTTCTACATGTTTCGATAGCAATGCTATCATCTTCAGGAATAAATTAATACTATTAATAGTACAGTATTATAGAATAGTATTCATTTATTCCTGAAGATGATAGCATTGCTATCGAAACATGTAGAAATATTTATATATTTTAAGTAAAGTGGTATATACAAAGTGTATTTTCAATTTATATAATTAATTATCTTTTCATAATTACTTTTTATTTTATTATAAGCAATAAATAATATTATAATAATAATAAATAATATTATAAGCGGTAAACGAAAGGTCGCGGGTTCGAGTCCCGTCGGCAGCATGTATTTTTTCTCGGAAGATTATTCAATTTGTATGATTTTTCAGGTAATAATTATTGCTTATAATAATTTGTTTAATATTTGTGCTATGCATAAAAAATCTTGTCTTGTAAACATTAGTTTAATCATTTAAAATAATAACTTTTTATTTTATTTAATACGTTTCTTTTCTTTTATTTAATATTATTATTTAACCATTATTATTATTTTATTATTTTATTATTTATTTATTTTATTGTATTCATTTCTCTATTTATATTGTAAGTGTTTCATGTGATATGGCAGACTGGGTTTGCACTACCCACCCAGTCCTGCTGGATTAAAAACTTAAATAAATAAATAACAATAATCGGTAAGGTTATGCTTATCCTTCGATTCGAATTCACTCCGACCATTGGAAATGCCCGATCCTTGCGGGTGACGTGTGGGAGACCAAGTTCTCCGCTTGGTCGATAGAGGCGACATCAGTGCCTCTAGCGGGCGGATTGCGAACTAAACGTGTGTAGCCAGAATACTGAAATATGCAGGTAACAGTATTTTTTTTTATGTGAATACCGAACAAGAGTCCCAAACTGCTCCCAACAGTCTAGAGCCAGTGAGACTATGGCATTCCCAATTGGGGAATGTTGTGAGGCTGAAGGTATTGGGGAGGGGAAGGGGAAGAGGAAGAGGAAGAGAAAGGTTGGGAAAAGGGGAAATGGGGAAATACCTGGCTATTCAGATCTGGTCACAAAACACGGCTAAAAAGCCATTTCAAGCAACGTTTCAATTCTGAATGGTGGTCTTTCACCAGGGCGATACTGAGAGTATCTTCCACTCTGGAACGAGCGCAAATATACTACAATGTATATTGATTTAAATGAATTAATTGTGAAACAACACAAATTAATTAAATAAAAATTACTTGCACACGCCGGGATTTAAAACCGCGACCTTCGGATTCGTAGTCGATAGCCTTACCCCTCGACCATGGAGTATGATATTGAATACTTCTTTACATGTTTATTTTTCAGATAGCAATTCAAATACTACCGTAGTTTTCAAACTTGAACGGTTTATAAAAGTTTTTTTTTTGACGTGATGGGCTCATCTAGTGTCTCTTTTATCTGTAGGCTTTAGGCGGGTAGAATTTAATCATGAAATATTGGTTTTTCTGCAGTCTCATGTGATTTGAACCGACCTCATTTGCATCTCCATTGTTCGACCTAAACCAACGTTCATCGGAATTTTTTCACCGGGAAAGAGGGACTTATTGTGTAAACGCGAAAAATACAGCAATCGCTTTTTTTCAAGTCATAGATAATAAAAACAGGGGAGATGGGCCACGAACAAAAAAGTCGCATGAAACAGCGAGCACAAGAGTGTCGGCAACATTGTCCAACCATACTACAAACCGACAACGCATAGCAGTGCTCCACCTTTGTTTCTGTCTTCATACTGCAATACATTCCAGTGAAATACTTAGAACATCTTCCACCCTAGAATTTATTTATTTATTTTATATGTAACAAGGGTACCATCTGCCCAGATCCAGTGTTACTATGGCATCCCTTTTTTGGGGTATGTTGTGAGACTGGGTTCTAAATTACCTAACTGATTAAAGTAGCATTAACGTAGCATTTCGATTCTGATCGGTGTTCTTTTAACAGGGCCATACTGAGAGTATCTACCACTCTGGAACGTGGCACAGGTGCACTCTATATCAAATAAATTATTTACTTTATTTTAACTTAAAATAACAAAATTATGAATTGTTTTGGCATCTTAAATGCATAATTGTCGACTACCCACCTCCCCCCCATCCCCCCTGATCGATCCCTTTTGTTACTGGAAGAATTAGTGCCGAATTCCATTTCATTTTCAAACCCGTACTACTAACCGACAAGATATACCTTGTATTTTTAAATAAACTTACCGCAGTGTCCGCTTATCCCTCTCTCCCCACTGAACTGTTTTTCCTAAGTTTGAAATATATTCCGCTTTATCGACTGCTGGCGCATTCATTGGCCTAGTTGCATCTGTAATACAGTGGTTTTATCTTCGATAAAATCCGGATTCAAGAATTGATAGCCTTTGATATGAATTTACCTAGCTGAACTCCTAGGAAATATAATATTTACATCTTCATTCCCTCCCCACCCCCTTCAGCCTACTATTGTATCCCCACAAACGGGGATATCCTGGCAAATTCACTTAATTATTATAATTATTTTTAATTTTTCCGCATATTTATAATAAGATTTTTAATCTATTTCATTATAATTGTAACTTGACGGCCTCCATGGTCGAGGGGTAAGGCTCTTGACTACCAATCCGAAGGTCGCTGGTTCAAATCCCGGCGTGCGCAAGTAAATTTTATTTAATTAATTTGTGCCCTTTCACGATTCATTGTTTTTAATATTTGCGCACGTTTCAGAGTGGAAGATACTCTCAGTATCGCCCTTGTGAAATACCACCATTCAGGATAGAAACGTTGCTTGAAATGGTTTTTAGCCATGTTTGGTGATCAGATCTGAATAGCCAGGTATTTCCCCGCCTTAATGTTCCCCTTATCCTTCCCGTCCCCAATACTTTCAGCCTCGCAATATTTCCCAATTGGGAATGATAATCAGATTATTTTTATACCGCCGTTTTTTCTGAAAAATCACCTCAAGGGCGCTGTACAAATATTATTTCCTATTCTTATATTACGTCTATTCTGCGAATTTTTATTTTTTTACATTTATTTTCTCTTTTTGGACAGGCTATCATTACAAATTATTATTCAAGAATGTATTTAAGCTAAGACAATGAATTATTATCCATATTTTTTGGATAAATAACACAGAATACTCTTAAAAGGGGGGATCCATAGGGCCCTCAAAAGCTTCTTTGTCTTGGTGACACCCCTGGGCGGCGTGACGGGACGGTTGGTGTTGGTCTGCACGTACGCCAGGTGGCGCTTGTTGGCCGGCTTCAGGATCTGGAAGGAGCACTTAAGCGTGTCGACTACTGACATCATTGCTCCTGCATTATCGAATTCCACGCAGTAGTTGGGCGCCGAGAAGTGGGTGACCAGTTGCCTCTTGGCATAGAACTCATACCCGTCCTCTACCACCTGATGCACGTGGCAGATCAGGTCAAAGTCGTGCTTCTTGAGGAACTTGGCCACTATCTCAATGACGAAGGTGAAGGTGAAGCTCGTTCTAGCCCTAGCTGGCGGTGTCCTTGTTGGGGTCGGACCACAGCAGGTCGCAGAGCAGCCCCTGATCAGGCACATCCCGGTTGTATACAATGCCATAGTCTCACTAGTTACAGACAGTTGGGACTCTTGTGCGGTATTCATATAAAAAAAAATATATTTTAAAAAAATATATCGTTTTTGCAGTGTATATGCAATGCTAAAAATCCTGAAAAATGGGTGAGAGGATCTGAAATACAAAGTGATTTTGTAATCCACCGTATTTGGGAAGTACGCAGCTCTCCACACAGGCGAGTTCATGAATAAGTTCGTCCGGCTCGCTGGACTGTACAAGAAGTTGTGATGATATTCTAGAGAGTGAGGTATTGTTACAAAGGAAATTTATTTGAGTTAGAATCTTACTGCCAAACATGTTACTGTTTAACAATACATCCACGTGTCTTGGGAGTAATAATTGGACACACGCAAAATATAGATAGATGGTCCGTAGAAACAAAAATAAAATCTTTAAAATTTCTTGTGAACTCTTTTAATGCACAAGATGTAAGTTAATTCATACTTACTTAACACTGGGGTGTTGTATATTAACCTCAGTATTTTAGTGTTGTGAAATGAATATAAATTTCTAATTACGAAGCCTAGAAGCTAGTATGATCTGCTTACTAAATCATTGATGTGTTGGTGAAAAGATAATTTACTGTCTTAAATAACCACTAGTTGAGATTATTGTGCGTCATTCTCACAAGCCGACTTATTAACTAACGATTTCTGAGTTAATTTTCAATAAAAAAATATAGATAGCACTTTGATCTCCGGTTACTTTTTGTTTTGTTTTTCACCCATTTCCTTGTGGTGCTAAAAAAATTCCTCGAGCTCCGGTGCTGCATATGTATGCTCAGGTAGATATTTAGAATTTTTTTATTTTTTAAGTTTGATAGAAACAATAGTTTACATTTATCACTTAAGTAAATAATTTTATTAATATGAAAATAATACAATAACTTTGTTTTTAACCACGAAATTTTTATTTAATTTTATTAGGATCGACCGGTTTCGCTTAACATAAGCACCATCAGGGTACAAAATTAAACTGATCAAAAATACATAGTGTTTGTTTATATATAATGATGATGCTTATGTCAAGCGAAACCGGTCGGTCCTAATAAAATAAAATAAAATTCTCGTGGTTGTAAACAAAGTTATTGTTTTATTTTCATTAAATATGTCTAACCTCAAAGTGACTGCTTTCTACCAAAATATTTTATTAATAGTACATGTCGACGGTCCTAACGTAAGGTGCCGAATCTGCAAAATTCGTCTTGACAAAAACTGTTTTTAAACTATCCGATGTGTTCTAAATTTTCAAATGATACAAAAAATTTCTGTTTTCATTTAAAATCTCCCTGTTTTATTTTAAAATGATCGAAATTGGAGAATGCCTCCGGCGTAGAAAGTCGAATATAACTTTGTTTTCAATTTAGGACCGTCGATATATGCACAAGTAAAATATTGTGTATAAGTGCCTTAAAGGAGGAACAACACTAGCCACGCATAAAACACATGATGCGTCCATTACAGCCGGCAGAACGCCAGCTACTACTATTGACCGCGCATCTTAGCACGGTGAGTGAAATCCCGTATCCCCCTCGCTCACTACCACACAAGTTATTAATGCTCGCAGACATACGTATATATTTAAGAAATTTTTTTTCCAATTTTTCGACAAAGCGTATTTTTTCTGTTACATTCGATAAATATTTATATATTTTAATCATTTTATCCAAAACGTAAATGTATTGTTGAGAAACACGTAAAATATGAACTCTGTGTTTAGTATATTTACAGAGATATTAAAATAATTAGAAGCATGTCAAATTAGTTGACAGCGCCTGCAAAGAAACGATCAATAACCCCAAAGTCAGTAGGTATTGGACAGTTAGCATTAGGGTGGGCTGTCACTCGGTCGTATGACATGTGAAATATTTTTTATTGTTGTTAATTGTGTTTTTTTTAAATGAATAGAAAACAAAACTACAACTGGAAATGCCACCGAAGACCACAATGCTGTCTAAATGTTTTACTCCAAATCTCCGGAATCACTGGTTAAAGTTTGCCAGTCCCGTACCTATATATGTACGATTATATGCAAACATTACATTAAATTTAAAATGTAATCTCGTTCTATTGAGCTAGTAATTAAAATTTTAAGTGTAATCGAACGAATTAGAGATCAAATATTTTGGATGCATTCGGATTAAATCTATATATATAAAAATCAATGTTAGTTTGTAAGTTTGTTTGTCCTCGATGTTATCGAAAATTACTGGATTGGTTTCGCTGAATATAGCAAAAGTTTGTTTTTATTAGTGCCAGGAAGAACCTTTTTAAAATTAGTATAAAAAACATTGAACCCGCTATGTTTTATTTAGGTTAGCCCATAGATATAACATATTAGTGCCACAACGCTCCGGTTAGCCACAGATTTCATATTCAAAGGAAGAAGTTTTTTGGATGGAATATTTTCAAAATGGAAAACACGAGTAGGTACCCACTTAAGAACTTTATAATTTAGACATATTTTGAATGAAATAATCGTTTGGAATGAAATAAAATATTAAAATGAATGTTTCTTTATTTGGATATTTATCTGTCAAATAAATTATGACACCCTAATGACGAGCAAGAATTCACAACGTCATAACTTTATTCAAAATCCCGAGCAAGGCCGGGTACACATCAGCTAGATGTAAATGAATTGTTCTGAGTGTATATTGATGAATGATTTGAAACACTGCGTTTTAATACGGCCTCCATGGTCGAGGGGTAAGGCTCTCGACTACGAATCCGAAGGTCGCGGGTTCAAATCCCGGCGTGCGCAAGTAATTTTTATTTAATTAATTTGTGTTGTTTCACAATTAATTCATTTTAAAAATAATATGTAGTATATTTGCGCACGTTCCAGAGTGGAAGATACTCCCAGTATCGCCCAGGTGAAAGACCACCATTCAGAATTGAAACGTTGCTTGAAATGGCTTTTAGCCGTGTTTGGTGACCAGATCTGAATAGCCAGGTATTCCCAACCTTCCTCTTCCCTTTCTCCTTCCCCTCCCCAATACCTTCAGCCTCACAACATTCCCCAATTGGTAATGTCATAGTCTCACTGGCTCCAGACGGTTGGGAGCAGTTGGGACTCTTGTGAGGTATTCAAAAAAAAAAAAAAAATAGGTTATGATTTTAATTCAATAATGATTCAGTTATACAATGTTTGATTGTATATAGCGTAATTGGGTACCAATAGTAATATTAACAATATTTAACACCTTTATTAAATTAGAATATCTACAGGGGTGTACCAATCTCCAAAATAAATTTGTAAATAGTTAATTATCAAAATGAGGACTAAACAATAATCAAGGCAGTTAAAAAATAACTAATGTGGCAGTAAAATGAATGATCATCTCTAAATGTAAAAAAACGAATTTAAAATAAACAATCGAACTATAACTGGAATACTTACTACATACTGATATTAAAGACTTATTGTTCATGGTTGCCTCGAAATGGTTGTTGTGGAACAGCCTGTGCTGTGGTGCTGTCGAACAAAGACTGAAGTTAGCCTCCTAGAGATCTATACAGTTAGCCGATCGTCTTCTTTTAATAAGGATGTTCATGAATGCTCTTATTAATATCCAAAATGAACGGAGTGAGTAGAACAAACCATTACAGGTTGATGAATTACTCGCAACTGAGATGGCTTGGGTACGCATTAAGAATGCCAGGAGATCCAATTCCGAGGAAAATTCCGGGTGCTATTCCAAAGAGTAGACGTCCAGAGGACCGCCACAGACACAGGAGGAAGAAGCAACTTCAAAGGCTGTGTGAAGAGAGGCTAGACCTACTATGGATGGATGTCGTTTAAATTAACAAAAATTATTTTTTTTGTTTCATTTTGTTTTTTTTTTATTTTATTTTAGTTATTTGTACATGAACTAACTAACTAACCAACACGCCGTTTCGCCGCAGAAGTAGGCAGTAAGGACGAACCACCAAACAACTCGATCTTGGCATACACTTCTTGCTTCATTCACATTACATTCATAAATCGTCTCATACATTATCTTCTATTATTCCGACTTCTGTCTTGGCCCGACTCAAGTATTTGATTCACTTGATCGTGCCATGTCTTTCTCTGCCGTCCCCGTCTTCTTATTATATTCATATTTCTACATAACTGTACAAAATAAGTAATTATAACTTATATACAATACTATTGGGTACTTTACATATGGCTAATGATAATTTAAAAACTAATGGATTTTTCATGCTTAACTTAATATGGTTTTTACAATATATTTTAAAGTTATTCATTGATGTATTTTTATTGGGTCCAGCAGACCATTATAACTTTTCATCTCTTTATAATAAAAACTGTTTTGCGTTTTGGATTTGTTCTTTTTTGGTAGCCTAATTTCCTTGCACGTTCTTGTATTATGTTGTAAATAAATGGTATTATTAGAATTTTTTTTGGTAACAAGTTGTTTCTTTTTATATGCATATAAATCGATACGTTTAAAGTCAGCATTTGTTTTACTGTTAGCCAATTTAATTCCTCTAACATTTTAGCTACTTTTGAATATATATTTCGTTTTAGTAATATTCGCATTGCTCTATTTTTGAGAATTTGTAATTGGTTTTGTTATCTGTTAACACAAGAAAAGTATCGATTAGCAGTAGTTAAAATGTGGATCAATAATACAGTTGTAAATTGTAAGTGTCGTCTTTTTGGACATTTTTGAATGTATTCTTACCAAAAAAAAGAAACCTTCTTCCCAATTTTATTTTATATATGTATTCAGCATGTATATTCAAGATATGTTTTGTATTGACATGATGGGGTCTTTGGAGGTCAGTAGAAAACAGGTAACTTAGTTGAGTGTCAAGTTTTTTTATTAATTCACAATGTAAAACACATTCTTTACTAGTAGGTATTGTGGGTTTCACTTATTACACGAAAACTGTTTCTGTGGGTAATCTGCACACGGTCTAGTGGGGAGTTTACCAGTCGTCTCGATGTTAGTGTTGGAAGCCTCAGAGAGCAGGTGGTACTTCCGGTAGGGGGGAGGTTTTCAGACGGTTCAAGAGGATGATCAGCAGGATGCCAGAGGTGCTCGACTGCTGTCTGGTGGTGAATCGCGGCGCCGGAGGGCAGGAGGCGAAAATCACTCGAACGGTGGGCGTTGAGGTTCAGCGGTTCCTGCAGAGTCGGTCAATATTTCTTTCCACAGCGTTTCATGCTGTGGTCTCGACTTCCACGACTGGCTCGACGTTCTCCACTGACTCGTCTCTGTCCACTGATTTTGCTTCGTCCAAAATCTGCCCTTTTAATCATATCCGAACTCTTCTTCGGGTTCCTTCGTGAACTACGAACTGTGGTTCGATGGCTTTTAATTAGCTCGCCGTTGCCGACCGAGTTAACCCCCTTAATTGCTCGCTTCTTCTGGTCACTGCAAAATTCTCGGAATTTAAAGCCGGGCGTTTGTTCCTTAGCCGCAGGTAGACAGACCTCAGGTACCTTTTTACGGATTAGGATAGGTCGATGGGTTTTTCCGCACTTATGACTTGTATCAGTATTTAATATAACTCCTAAGTATTTCATATCATTTACATTTTCAAGAATTTCGTAATCAATTTTTATTTTTCTTTAGCTGAATGTCTTCTTATGTCCAATTATCATATATTTTTTTCTTTTTTGTATTCAATTTTATTTTATTTATTTTTAATTACCTTGATGCATTTTCCAGTTCATTATTCAGAATATTGGTTAATTCCTCATCATTATATCCAATTACGTATATGAGTGTATCGTCAGCAAATACTCGTACTTTGTATGTACTTTGAAAATATTCACAATTTCTTCCTTAAACAGATACCTATTCGGTTTCATTGACTGCAGGCGGTCTAAGTAAAATATCTCAGTGAATTAATGACGAAGATTTTATCCTGGGAACTATTTTTTCGGTGGTTCTTCGTATATTCCTTTAAGAATACGATTTATTAACATACTATCTTATTCAAATAAAAAATAATTAACTTATGCAGTGCACATTTTTATGTTTTATTAACTTCATACAATTCAACGCATAAACTATATATTCTTACTACATGCACTGAAAATGGAATTCCTGGAAAACAGAAGAAAAATAACTGATTGTTTAAAATTATTCATTCCACGCTAGACTGTTGTGAACTCCTGCACCTAAACAACTTTAAAGTACCTCATTGAACTACTCGGTAAAGTGAATTATTCTGCAACAATAATTCTTGGAATAACTTCCAAATACATGCACCCATTTCTCGCCTACATTCACTTGGATACAAATTCTCCTCTAATTAAGGCGTACGAGTATTTAACGTGAGTTTACCCGTGTGTAAGAGATGCCTGAATGATATTTTACATAGAAATGATTATTAAATAACAAGTTATTACACTTTTATTTTTTTTTATTTGTCGACTAGTTTCGATTCTGCCGAATCGTCTTCAGGACATAGAACATACTAATTAAATAACAAGAGTGTGCAGTATATATAGGGTTAAAATGGGGAAAGAGAAAAACAATATTAAGAGGGAGACAACAATATAACAATAAAATTAAAATAAATATAAATAAAAAAAAACATACAATACCAAGTACATAATTATATGTACGATGGGAAAAAACCATGAAAGATAAAGAAGGTAACAGAACGTCAATTACGGTGGTGGCTTGTTTGAGGAGAGGGAGAGTTGGAGGGGAACGGAAATAGGTCTAGAATGGGACTATAAGTTAAATTTTTTTTCGTTATTTGGTATATGGCTATTATTATTTTTTACTGATTTTTTTTATTTCAAGGGCTTCTAAGTTGTTTAGCCGTAGGCCTATTCCATTTTTGTGTAGAATATTTATTCCTTGAAGAAATGATCATTTAGGATCCTATTTACATATTTTACATCCACGACCGAAAAGTTCGATCCTATTTTTTCTTTCTCTGAATCATGAACTATATTCTTTTATACTATACACTTTTTTATCTTCTTTTCTTTGAGACATTTTCCCTGATGATGGAACACTGCAACGCTCTACAAAACATTGGCTAAAGGAGGAGGAAGCGAAACAAGATATAACCCGAAAATAATATCTATTATACTCGTATACTAATATTTTCCGAAATATAAAAAAAATCTTTTTTCGCCATGTCATGCACTTATGTAATATGCAAATTATTCGATTTTATTTTATTATGTATCATGTACATCATATTATTACTACTGTTTTTTTTTTGTATTATCTACTATCTAAAAAAAAATCGATAACTTTTTCTTTAACGTACGCTAAATCATCTAAATTGTAAAAAGAATATATAAAAATCCAACACAACGTTAAGAGGAACGGCTGTGCTGCCTCTTTCATACACACCTTAATTTTGGATTTGATGCCAAATTACACATACAAACTGAATGATATATATTTTTTAAATTAAATATTTAGTAAATATCTAGTACGTATGAGAAGAATTTTATTTATTTATGTTTTAAATTATGAAGTATAGGCCATGAAAAAAAAGTTAGAACAAAAATAAATAAATTACTTCTAATCCGTACTAGATATTTACTATATATTTTGATGAAAAAAGAGATCATTAGGTTAAGATGAGATCGCAAATCCAAAATTAAGTTTTTTGTCAAACAGGCCGCGCAGCCGTTCCTCTATATATATCTTATATATATATATATATATATATATCTTCTCTATATCTTATCTATATATATATATATATATTTATATATATATATATATATATATATCTTCCTCGGGCGGTGTTAGTTTATTTTGTATACAAATCTACAGTTTTGTACCGATCTTGATGAAATTTTGCACACTTGACTTTCGAAACAAGAGTAAGGTCACTGCCTATATAACATTTTTAAAAACCACCCTTTAATGCAAAATATTTGTACTTATTGATGACATTTTACGTACTTGACGTTCAAAAGAAAATTAAATGAATACTGTGTATGAGCAGGGGTAGGGATAGGGGTATGGGAAAGGGTAGGGGTAGGGGTAAAGGTATGGATGGGGGTAGGGGTTGGGGTAGGGGTAGGGGTAGGGGTAATGTTGGGGTTAGGGGTAGTGGTAGGGCTACGGATAACATATCACAACCTCAAGACTTTCCTAAAAATCATTCATAATGCCGGGCAACGCCAGGTACTTCAGCTATTAATAAATAAATAAGTAATTACAATAATAATTACGAAAATAATTATAAATGAAAATAATTCATTTCAAAAAACAATGTCCTGAAAGCAATTATCGATATGAATTCTGACCTCCATTCGCGTCAAGCTTGCGTAATAAATATTGTGTAACACAATATTTTGATTAATTATGTCTCGGAACGGAAACGAAGCCCGGATACATGACAAACCTATTAGGTTCTTGAAACATGATGGATCGAAGAACCACTGGTCGCTGAATAATTCATCGGAAATAATAAATACACCCCTTATGTATTGTGTTATATTCAACTCATCCCACAAATACTGACGGAACTTTTCACATATCCAACACTCGATTAAAAATATTATGTCATTGATAAAGATTTTTTGATGTGAATTTCGCACAAGAGTCCTAACTATTTCCAACAGTCCGAAGAGAGTTGGACTATTTTAAAAAATAATAATAATAAAGTGGTGAATATAAAGTAATTTTTAATTAATTTATTAATAATGACGCCACAAAGTGAATCTTTTAAGAATTATAAAAATAATTAAAGTTCATTCCGATATGCGTGAAAGGTTGGTGCAGTCCCACACATTCACAAGTGCATAAAAATAAAATAAACATTTTGGGTGAATGATACACGACACATAAAACACTAAAAATAAGTACCTTAAAATAAAGCCTTTGAAGGGCTGTGGCAATTAAATTGTGAGGGACCAATGTCTTCCGGACGGGCTTACATGATGAGGATATTCCCGGAGCTATTTATTTCTTCCCTCATTCCTGCCACCCTGGATCTTATAAGGACTGCAAAATCGGAATCTCGCCCCTCCGTAAACATACTGGAAGCGCTGCAGTATCTGTAATAATAGGATTTTTTTGAAACCATTAACGCTTTTAGATTTTTACATAGTGCAACTTAAAATATAAAACTTAGAATATAATGTGAAAAATATGTCAGCAAATAAAGAGCCACTGTGAGCCTGTAAAATAACAAAGATAAATTTCAAAAATACCTGTAAATAACAAAGCAAGAATAAGCGTCTATTTAAGGTATATATTAAAAGAAAACACAAAGAAAAATATGATTAAAATTAAATTAAGTTAATAATATTTCAAATTAAATGGTTTATAATATTTCCATACATCATATATACGTGTAATTACTAAATACATCATTACGATAGGTAGAGATGTATGTATAATATTTTAAAGTAAGTGATAAATTCATGAGTAAATAAATGAGTTCGTGAGTACATTTTTGTATTGTAGCGATACATTCTCCTATATCTGTTTACAAACGATGTTATTAAATATTCTTGATTACGCCGATGTGAGCTATTTCGATATAAAACGTGGTCTAATGAACAAAAAGAGCGATTAAAAAATACATGTATAAGATATATCTTTTACCTTCGCAAACATAAACATATCTTGTCTACCGAAAATGACTTCACTGATTTCCCATAAAAACACCACGCAAAATACACACACTTTTCCTTCTCTACAACATTCTAAACATGGTCAATTCAGGCAATTATCTGTAGAACGTTATTCTCTTTTTTTATCTGAACACGAGGTCTCCCTTCCCTCAATTGATAAGAGAATCCTTGCGATTCCCATCCACCAAGCAATTATTTTCAGTACAGAGAAGTGCGAACAAGTATCAAGCAATAGTTTAAAATTGATGCAAAAGTCAGATATTTTATTAGGGTCACAATAGATTTAGTTTTCCTTTTTATGTATTATTTACTTTTCATAAATCGTAATACAAAACTTTTCTTAATGGACGGATTTATTGCCTAGTGGCAATTTCTTCCAACTAACTCTAAGAAGAAAAAAAAAATGGTACAATAATATTATAGCGTTCTGTGACCTTTCACATGTGACGTGTGAAAACAGTTGAACAAAATTTATTATTGCAATAATTCATAAGTATTTTTAAATTAGTATCTTGGGTTTTAAGATGATAAGAGTGGGAAGGGGGGGACTGAAATGTATGAGAATTTACTTTAATTATGCTGGTGGAAAGAAAAAAATATATTTTCAATTTTGCCTTGAAAATAGGTGTTGGGAGAGCATTCCGTAAATCAAAGGGAGTTTGTTCCAGAGACGTGATGCTTATAGCCATGCGTCATATGCTGCGCAGTCGGGATGGAGCTATTGATAGACCTATTCAAACATCATCAGATTCCTGATCGATACGGAAATAGAGGTAGGCTCCCTTTGTTGGACTATGTTAGGCTGTAATTATCACGGTTTGCCGTATTCGTTCTATCCAGTGAATAGGAAATCCCTAGAAAGTGTTATATATACTGATTGTAAATAAATCTGATGTCGCCAATTTACAGAAGTTAATGTAAATCAAATTTAATAACGTTATTACTAAGTTCTGCGAGCATTTTTAATATTTATTACTGTGACAGCTATTTCGGCGTTCATGGCCATTTTTAAACTGCGGTTAATCCACATTGTAACTTTCTTATTTATATGATTTTATTTACTCCTACCCCATTCTAATTCGAACGGGTTTTTTTAATATTGATTTATTATCGGTAAAACCAATTTAATTAGAAAAAAAAAATCTCTATATTCTGTTAGGTTTTTTTCATTTACAGTGTTTTCCTGTATTTAAATGACAATGTTTTCTTAATTAATTTATTTAAATGTGTTATATTGTTTTGATAATGTGAACATACTGAGACGTGGTGAATAATTAATTTTCCTTCCTTTATTAATTAATGTTATATTAGAATCATTCGATAGTCTATTAATTTCTAATTGTTCGAGTATTTATTCTAAGACCCTTTCTTCCTATATGTAAGAGTTTAGGCTCATTGTTGTCAAGCGGGAGGTGATTATTCACTAAGAGCTGTTCTGCGAATTTAAAAAAGTGTTTTTATTTTCATAACATCGTATATGTTTGAATCTAGCTGAGAAAGTCCTTCCCGTCTGCCAGATATAGGTAGCGTTACAATCGGCGTGGTCACATTTTAATTCGTATATGCCACTATTATTAGGTTTGAGATTTTTAATTTTTGAGATTTTTATGCTTGTTTCCATATTATTGGTTCTAAAAGCTATATTTAAACCATATTTTTTTAAAATTATTTTGCAATTTTTACAGAAATTGAACCGAGAAATATACCAGACATGCAATTTTTTCATTTTTTTTATTATGTACCGGATGTATTAATTTTTTTAATATAAAAACAGGTTAGTAATAACATTATTAAATTTGTTTTAATTTTTTTTTAAATTTAAATAGAGTTCTACAAATTAATCGCAAAAACAATTAAACATTTACACAAGACCTTAGGAATTTATAATGTAAACCTAGAATTGTGGCGTCCAAGGACGTACGCAGATTTTGTAATCATAGTAGGCAGTTAGAAAAATAGCGAACTAATTCATATTAAAAAAATTATTCACTAAAGTAAACAAGTAGTAAGGCCAACAAGTATTCACTAAAAATGGCAAAGCTGTTGGCTATAGCCGACGTTGGTTTGAATAAACTAAACCACGTCAAATATCTAAATAACCGCTTTATTTATACATATTACAAGGCAATTATTGGATAAATAAAATTACCATATTTTGAAAGGAAACTAACGTGATGTGACCATTATTTTGTTGGTAAAGTTGTTATAATTAATAGATATACCTATAGATGGCGCTAGTTGCTGCATTTTCTAGCATTGCCGAAAAGCACTGTTTTTCAGACTCTAACACAGACGAGTTGTCCGTTGACGAACATTGCGCACACACATACGTTAGAATGAATAGAATAAATTCAACATTTGAATACGATGTTTAGGTACATCAATTTGCATACTTAGTTCCTGCCTTTGACACGTTATAGTGGTACAATCGTTGTATGGAGCGTAGCGCTGTGTTTCGTGACGTGGTGGTTCGGGAGTATTTTTTGAAAATGAGGATTGATTTCTTGCAATAATTTCATGCACTTTATTATTATGTTTATTTTCATGCGAGTGGCGTAAGGTAGACAGTTCTTACGTGCCTATTCGGTTGGCACGCCTCGGTGCATAATAGTTCAGCTGAATGCAGGTCTTTCACCAGGGCGATACTGAGAGTATCTTCCACTCTGGAACGTGCACAAATATATTCTGTATTATTTTTAAATTAATTAATGGTGAAACAGCACAAACTAATTAAATAAAACTTACTTGCGCACGCCGCGATTTGAACCAGCAACCTTCGGAATCGTAGTCGAGAGCCTTACCCATCGACCATGGAGGCCGTCTATTAATCCTAAGCTTGTAGAAAAAAGTGACCAGGCGTCCCATGTAAATAAAAATCGGATACGTATATCTGCAACACTATTTAAAAAGATTACAAGTAAATTCGGGTAGAATCTCGTAGTCTTTAGAAAAGGTAGCAGAGAATAATATATGGAAATTAATTAAAAATGATATCGACAGTTCTTAGAAATCGAAGTATGATACCGATGAAAATGACGGAACGGATTGGGGTAGCTGTAACTCAGTGGATAACTCACAACATTCCTCAATTGGGGATGCCATAGTCTCACTTGCTCCAGACGGTTGGGAGTAGTTGGGACTCTTGTACAGTGTTCATATAAAAAAAATCATCAGGAATATATGAATACTACAATACTAATAATATATGAATATATATGTATATATTTATATATATATAACCTGGTGAAAGACCACCATTCAGAATCGATACTTTGCTTGAAGTAGCTTTAGCCATGTTTGGTGAGCAGTTCTAAATAGCCAGGTATCTCCCAACCTTCCTCATCCCCATTTCATTCCCCTCTCTATTACCTTCAGTCTCACAACATACCCCAATTCGGGATGTCATAGTCCCACTGACTACCAGAAGTTGGGGCTGGGGCAAGAAGAAAATACAAAACAGAAAAAAAAATATTTCCACGGTTTTAATGGATTGTCTTTCTTTCACAACTTTCTTTCCGTTCAAAATCACTAATAAAAATGTTTGGGATGAAACTAAAGTTCCGCCAACATCCATGCACCTTTTTATGGTTCCGTGGATAACAAAGTCCGGTAAGCGCTGGTTTAGTCCTTGTGCGTTTCTTATTTGAATATGTGTTTAACTGAGGCGTGATACAACTATGTTTGAGAAACACTGCTCTAATTGATCTAATTAGCATCGTCAATTCCTGATCACGCGTTTCAAAGCACGTCGCGAGTGGCTTGCCGCCCGAAGCTGCGTTGTGTCAGCCGACAACCTGTCAGGGGGTGCCTCCGGGGTAAGCAGTGGAAGCAGGTGTCTAGCTCGCAGGGGATTACCCCATCACGCTTTCAATAACAGCTAATTAATTTTCTGGTGACGACGATCACATAACTTTAGAGGTATTTGGCTTGCTGCGAGTTTACTAAAAACTATAGATTTATTATTGTATTATAAGATTCATATATTCCTGATGATGACAGCATCGCTATCGATACATATAGATATTTATGTATATTTATGAAGTGGTGTAAACAAAGCGTATTTATTAATTAATTAATTAATACATATTTATTACCAAGTGCATATTTTTCTGCATCCGTGACGAGATGCTCTCAAAGCGGTTCTACCACTGTAGCGGCGATGTCAGGAAACTACTTTTTAAGACACAATGCACTGCCCTATACACATCCGAGCTGTGAACGCAATACTCAACAGCGCAATGGGACAAGCTGAGGGTGTGCTACAACAACGCATTCGGAAACTTCTGCAACTTGCAAGGTTTTGCAGTGCCTCTACGATATTCACTTAAGGGAGGGTCCACTCATTCCCCGCCTTACTTCGCCACCGACTAGCCATCTTCCGGGACAGGACACGGAAATCAACCAACGCCATTGTCGTGGCTGCATCCGAGTGGCTAAGCTCTCCGTTCAATGGGCGATGGATGCAGACGATGCGGCTACCATCATAAAAAACGATCCCTCAAATTAAATTACTTTAATTTTATGTATTATAATATTATTTTTTTTTACCTTTTTATTATATTCATCTCTCTATTTATATTTATACATATCTCATGTAATACGCAGATTGGGTATGCGCTATCCACCCAGTCCTGCTAGATTAAAAACTTAAATAAATAAAAAAATAATAAACTTTTATACGGAAACCGCACAATGACACAATTACAGCTTAAAAACAGGGTATTACAAGTAAATTACATATTTACAATATTATAAATACCTGTTGTATTTATTGCCCGTGCAGTCAGTGGTAAAGTATAGAAAATAGAATAGTAAAAAAATATTTTATTTTTCATTTGTACATTTTTTAAATTTAATTCGAAATGCCTTCATTACTGCAAAAGCTTAGGAAATATATTTCTCCAATAAATTATGATGTAAAAAATTGTTCCAAAAACAAAATGATATCGTGGTGGAGTACAATAGTTTCATCAATTTGCTGCTTTCTCCTGTCTGATTTTAACATATATCTAAGCCATTTGAGCACAAATCGATTTAGGCTTATTTTCAGACATTGATAATGTGATTAATTTACTAACGAAGATGATTAATGGCCCAAAACCAGGTAGACCGGGTGTTCTGTTTCAATTATAATTATTAATTGTTTACCTGAAGCGGACTTCCTCCAGAAGAGAACAAACATCTCAATTACCTATCCCAACCTTCGGGTTAGTTTATTTCATTAACCAAGAAAATCCAATAGCTGTTTTAACTAGTCATTTACACTATTTGTGTAGGCCGAGAGGATGGAACACCACAGGCCAGTTCCAGCTTAAATACCCTTTTATTTCTGCATTCACATAATACAACAACAAAAAACTTATGAAAACTATAATATAATAATTTATCTATGTTTATATCTGTACATCATACACTAGCATTACTACATATTTTGTAAAGAATTATTGTGGGGCTTTTAATAGTCTTTTTTTATAATGTGAGGTGATACTGTAATGATCTTATGTACAGAGTAGATTAATTTAAATCGATAAAATTATTTCTTACAACTAAATGTATATTATTGCACAACACATGCAATACCGAGTCGAAAGCTGGTATTGCACCGCAAATGCAATATCGATCTGTGATTGCACTACAATATCAATATATTCTATTGCACAATACGTGCAATACCAGCACATAATGTTCAGCCGCGCCGCGCGGGCTATAAATAACGTACGCAAGGTGTTATGTATTCTTTTTTCAATGGATAACATGTCCTTCCTTGGATACCTCGACCTGACTACCAGACAAAAACAGTATTCTATACCCAGCAACCGCTGACGTCACCACCCGCAACCTCAGCGACCGACCATACTAGCTGGTGCCATAAGTCAAGTACGCTCGGAGCGACAACATCTCCATTGGAAAACTACTAAACGCTTGTTTCAAGGGAATTCGCAAATCACAATGGTTGTGCATCCATGTGTGCCGATGCCTAAATATTTACACGTTAATTTAAAATTACACAATTTTTTTAATTATTTTAAATATAAAAGAAAAAGTCCCGGTAAACTACATTTTACTAGTTTGACAACGGATGCTTATTATTCAAAAACTGATAATAAATTTACAGTTAAGGTACTTATATAATATGTATCTGTAGAAAATAAAAATATATATGTTACAAACTTAAAACATAAATATTTCCACTTCTGTCTTTAATAACTAAAATAACAACAATAAATCGTACATAAAATAATATTTCCTTTGTTTTGGAACTATTAACCCAAAAATGAGTGACAAATGTTTCAATATGTTTCTGAAGCAAACTTCCCTATTCAGGATACACAGTACACTAAAAAATACTGACGTGAATAGACAAATAATATGCATGGAAATATAACGTAAGAATAGTCAACTCACAAAGATAACCAAAAATTAACAACAAGTAATTAAATAAAAATGTGAAAATATTTGTAAAAAAAATGCATGTTCATACATGTTAACTAACATGTAGAGTATTGTAGAGCGAATGAACGAAGAAAGGGGTGTAAGGAGAATATATATATAACCCGAATGTGAATGGAAGAAGCCGGGGACGTCCGAGGAAGGCATGGTACGATCAAGTTAATCAAATACTTTAGTCGGAATAACAGAAGAAAATGTGTGAGACGATGTATAAATGTGAATGAAGCAAGAAGTTTATGCCAATATCGAGTTGTTTGGTGGTCCGTCCTCTCTGTCTACTCCTGCGGGGAAATGGCGTGATGGTTAGTTAGTTAGTTACATTACGTGGAAAGATAAGAAAGGGACTGTAAGGGAAGTACATTATATTATCTGTTGAGATATATTTGGCTGGTTTTAAAATGTTCTGAATGAAGTGAATACCTTAATTTTTAATTCACGTTGTGATATGTATTTCGAAATTAATTTTAGATATTGTAATTATAGTTAGCAGTTGTTACAGATTTCCGGCCAGGGCGCAGCTGTTGTGACCAAGTGCTATTACAAGCCATATAGAGACAGGTTTCCAAAGGAAACTCAAAACCGCAACCGCTTTCATTGACTTAACAGCAGCATGTGACACTGTCGGCAAAAGCTCTTTAATTTGGGAGAAAACGGTTCAAATTATTGAATCCCTGATTACAGATCGCAACGTGAAAGTCCACACAGTAACTCAGAAAAGTAGCACTTATAAAGTAGATAATGAACTCGCACAGCGATCGGAGATAATTTATTTATTCAGTTGATATTTCTATAACAGTCCACCATAAATCACTTGACTCCGCAGCAAATGACCAAAATGCCGATCTAACTGCCATAGAACAATACTTCTCCGGCTGGAAATTATAAATAAATGCAACAAAACAGTTGCAGTTGGCTTCCACCTAAGCAACTCGCGTGCAAATGCTAGGTTTAATGTACCGTTTGGAGGAGGTACCATTATGCATGAAAGTTGTCCTCTGTATTTTGGCAGAAGTCTGACGTATAGCTCTCTCAGCTGCAAAATGATGGTAAGAAGACCAAGACTTGAATAAATATCAAAAGAAAACTAGCTGAAGTTGTGACGCAAATACCAATTGAATGTGAATATGAACAACTGCGATTGGCTATCTACAGTGGAGAAAACCCTTTTTCGTGGTCCGTCTGTATTTCTTTGCTCCCGAAAGTTTCATTTAAAGAGTCACACGATTACTCATAGTGGAGAAAAACCATCCTTATGTTCTTAATTTATGGTACGTGCTCACAAAGTTCGAGTTTAAATTTGCACATGCGGACTCACAGTGGAGAAGAACCATTTAAGTGTTCAGACTGCAGTACCATGTGCTCAATAAAAGCGCATTTAAAAATACTAACTCACTGCAGAGACAAACCTTTTTGGTGTTCTGTTTGCAAATATTCATGTTCATTAGATCATACTTAAAGTCTCATATGATGACTCACTATCGAGTAAAATCATTATCTTTTTCTGGATGTGACCACATCTGCTCAAATGGTTTGCTTTAGTGATCAATGGCGGAATGTTGTGCTCCAGTGTGGGCTAGAAGTGCAAATACACAGAAGATCGACGTGCAACTAAATACTGCTATGCGCACGGTGTGTGAAATACTTTCCTCCACCCCACTACAATGGCACCCTGTCGAATATTGCACCGCCCAGTGTAAGACGAGAGACAGCAACCCTTAAGGAATACAAAAAGGCCGTACATAGTAACATTCCACTTCACAATGACCTTGCAAACCTCCCAGCCAGCTGCCTGACGTCCAGGAAACTTTTTTGAAATGAAGGAACAAAAGACTGGTTTTATCACGGTACTCCTCTAAAGAGTCGTGACGAACTCAGTTACAGACCTTTATTAATTGTCTTTCTTTCACAACTTTCTTTCAGTTCAAAATCACTAATAAAAATGTTTGGGATGAAACTAAGGTTCCGCCAACATCCATGCACTTTTTATGGTTCCGTGGATAACAAAGTCCGGTAAGCGCTGGTTTAGTCCTTGTGCGTTTCTTATTTAAATATGTGTTTAACTGAGGCGTGATACAACTATGTTTGAGAAACACTGCTCTAATTGATCTAATTAGAATCGTCAATTCCTGATCACGCGTTTCAAAGCACGTCGCGAGTGGCTTGCCGCCCAAAGCTGCGTTGTGTCAGCCGACAACCTGTCAGGGGGTGCCTCCGGGGTAAGCAGTGGAAGCAGGTGTCTAGCTCGCAGGGGATTACCCCATCACGCTTTCAATAACAGCTAATTAATTTTCTGGTGACGACGATCACATAACTTCAGAGGTATTTGGCTTGCTGCGAGTTTACTAAAAAATATAAATTTATTATTGTATTATAAGATTCATATATTCCTGATGATGACAGCATCGCTATCGATACATATAGATATTTATGTATATTTATGAAGTGGTGTAAACAAAGCGTATTTATTAATTAATTAATTAATACATATTTATTACCAAGTGCATATTTTTCTGCATCCGTGACGAGATGCTCTCAAAGCGGTTCTACCACTGTAGCGGCGATGTCAGGAAACTACTTTTTAAGACATCCGAGCTACAATGGGACGTTTATGGTGTGCTGTTCAACGCATTCGGAAACTTCTGCAACTTGCAAGGTTTTGCAGTGCCTCTACGATATTCACTTAAGGGAGGGTCCACTCATTCCCCGCCTTACTTCGCCACCGACTAGCCATCTTCCGGGACAGGACACGGAAATCAACCAACGCCATTGTCGTGGCTGCATCCGAGTGGCTAAGCTCTCCGTTCAATGGGCGATGGATGCAGACGATGCGGCTACCATCATAAAAAACGATCCCTCAAATTAAATTACTTTAATTTTATGTATTATAATTTTTTTTTTTCACCTCTTTATTATTTTCGTTTCTCTATTTATATTTGTATATTTCTCATGTAATATGGCAGATTGAGTTTGCGCTATCCACCCAGTCCTGCTAGATTAAAAACTTAAATAAAAAAAAAAATAATAAACTTTTATACGGAAACCGCACAATGACACAATTACAGCTTAAAAACAGGGTCTTACAAGTAAATTACATATTTACAATATTATAAATACCTGTTGTGTTTATTGCCCGTGCAGTCAGTGGTAAAGGATAGAAAAATAGAAGAGTGAAAAAATATTTAATTTTTCATTTGTACATTTTTTAAATTTAATTCGAAATGCCTTAATTACTGCAAAAGCTTAAGAAATATATTTCTCCAATAAATTATGATGTAAAAAATTGTTCTAAACACAAAATGATATCGTGATGGAGTACAATAGTTTCATTAATTTGCTGCTTTCTCCTGTCCTTAGAGCATATATCTAAGCCATTTGAGCACAAATCGATTTAGGCTTATTTTCAGACATTGATAATGTGATTAATTTACTAACGAAGATGATTAATGGCCCAAAACCAGGTAGACCGGGTGTTCTGTTTCAATTATAATTATTAATTGTTTACCTGAAGCGGACTTCCTCCAGAAGAGAACAAACATCTCAATTACCTATCCCAACCTTCGGGTTAGTTTATTTCACTAACCAAGAAAATCCAATAACTGTTTTAACTAGTCATTTACACTATTTTTGTAGGCCGAGAGGATGGAACACCACAGGCCATTTCCAGCTTAAATACGCTTTTATTGCTGCATTCACATAAAACAACAAAAAAAAATGATTAAAATATTTATATAATAATTTATTTATGTTTATATCTGTACATCATACACAAGCATTACAACATGTTTTGTAAAAAAATATTGTGGGGCTTTTAATCGTATTTTTTTTATAATGTGGAGTGAGTGATACTGTATCGAACGTGTCTACAGAGAAGATTAATTTAAGCCGATAAACTTAATTATTTATAACAAATATAAATTATTGCACAATACATGCAATACCGAGCCGTGATTGCACCACAATTTTAATACGTGCAATACCAGCACATAATATTCAGCCGCGCCGCGCGGGCTATAAATAACGTACGCAAGGTGGAATGTGATCTTTTTTCACTTTAACCGCAGAATGGATAACATGTCCTTCCTTGAATACCTCGACCTGACTACCAGACAAGAACAGTCTTCTACACCCAGCAACCGCTGACGTCACCACCCGCTACCTCAGCGACCGGCCATACTGGCTAGTGCCATAAGTCAAGTACCCTCGGAGCGACAACATCTTCATTGGGAAACTACCAACCACTTTTTCAAGGCGATTCGCAAATCACAATGGTTGTACGTCCCTGTGTGCCGGTGCCTAAATATTTACACGTTTTCTCTTGTGAGGGGCCTACACACTCTTAATTTAAAATTACACTTTTATATTATTTTAAATATAAAAGAAAAAGTCCCCTTAAACTACATTTTACTAGTTTGACAACGGATGCTTATTATTAAAAAAATGGTAATAAATTTACAGTTAAGGTAATTATATAATATATATCTGTAGAAAATAAAAGTATTTACGTAACAAACTTAAAACATAAATATTTGTACTTCTGTCTTTAATAACTAAAATAACAACAATAAATCGTATATAAAATAATATTTCCTAATCATCTAATACAAATAGTTTATTTAAGCTAGCCAAGTCTTCAATATATTTTTTAATTGTTTTTTATTGCAATAGGAAACATATTTAAACAACTAGGAATCATGTAATATAACGTTCCCTGTCAATACTTGTTTGCTTAGGAACCATTAACCCAAAAATGAGTAACAAATGGTTTTTATAAGCCACTATTTAATATCTAAATATCAACATGTTTCGGAAGCAAACTTACCTAATCAGGATACACAGTGCACTAAGAAATAATGACAGGGATAGATAAATAATATGCGTGGAAATATAATAACGTAAGAATAGTCAACTTACAAAGTTAATCAAAAATTAACAACAAGTGATGAAAAAGTAATTAATTAAAAATGTTAAAATATTCGTTAAAAAAATACATGTCCTTATATGTTTATTTATTTATTTATTTATTCACGCCTAGAAGGCTTTTACATGTTGATACATTTATCACATAGTTTTACAAGGGAATACAATAATGTATACATAAAATAATAAATAAGTGTAAAAGAAGTAAGTAGATACAATATAACAGTATGTATTTACAGCGTAATTATCACAACGAATAATAGTTTATCCTGTGGTTACATTATAATAGCAGGTTATACAAAAGAGTATAAGAAGTAGTTTAGTGCATAATATAATAACATAAGTATAAAAGAAGTGAGAAGGTAGATACTATTTAAGAAGCTAGTTTCAGTGCAACGGGTGGGTAATAAAGGCAGTAGAATTATAAATACTATGACGTTGTAAAATATGAACAGTTTATATTATACGTGTTTATAAAACAGCAAGCCTTTATTATACCTGATTGGGTATTTTTCAGAAACATAACATAATAAAAATTGCAATAAAAAATGATGCACATGAAAAAAAAAAAAAAAAATTTATAAATTTAATAAAAACATTCAAATAAACTGATTTTTAGCTTGTACACGTTGTTGTAACGGTAAACATCAATTGAACTGAACTCAATACAAAGTCTGTGCAATCTTTGAATAGGAGAGTTCTCGAAATAATTATTTGAAGACGCTGGATTGTTATACAGAGCCGTATGTCTCGTGTTACGGCTGGGTACATGCAGGGTAATAAGGCTCATTAAATCCAGGGCGTCCAATCTGCCATTTGTTATTTTGAAGAGACATATTAAATCGCTCACTGTGCGCCTAAATGATAAATCGCTTAGGTTAAGTAGCTTCATTAAAAATGTATAATTAAGATTTTCGATTGGAATACCTAACTTGTAATTAATAAATCGAAGAAATTTATGCTGCACTCTCTCAATTTTTTGTTGGTGAATCTTATAAAATTGAGCCCAGGTTGTCGAATTATGTTAACTAACATGTAGAGCGAATGAACGAAGAAAGGAGTGTAAGGAGAATATATGACCCGAATGTGAATGAAAGAAGCCGGTGACGTCCGAGGAAGATATGGTACGATCAAGTTAATCAAATACTTTAGTCGGGCATGTCAGAAGTCGGAATAATAGAAGAAAATGTATGAGACGATGTATGAATGTGAATGAAGCAAGAAGTTTATGCCAATATCGAGTTGTTTCGCGGTCCGTCCTCTCCGCCTACTCCTGCGGGGAAATGGTGTGATAGTTAGTTAGTTAGTTAGTTATATTACGTGGAAAGAGAAGAAAGGGACTGTTAGGGAAGTACATTCTATCATGTGTTGAGATATATTTGGTTTGGTTTTATAATGATCTGAATGAAGTGAATACCTTAAATTTTAATATTCTTTGTGATATGTATTTAGAAATTAATTTTAGATATTGTAATTATAGTTAGCAGTTGTTACAGATTTCCGGCCAGGGCGCAGCTGTTGTGACCATGTGCTTACACTTACAAGTCATATACAGACAGGTTTCTAAAGGAAACTCAAAACCGCAACCGCTTTCATTGACTTAACAGCATCATGTGACACTGTCGGCAAAAGCTCTATAATTTGGGAGAAAACGGTTCAAATTATTGAATCTCTGATTACAGACCGCAACGTGAAAGTCCACACAGGAACTTAGAAAAGTAGCACTTATAAAATAGAAAATTAACTCGCACAGCGATCATCTGTACTTGCACCTTCCCTTTTCAATAAGAAACCAAGGGGAGACAATTTATTTATTCAGTTTATATTTCTATAATAGTCCGCCATAAATCCTTTGACTCCGCAGCAAATGACCAAAGTGCCGATCTAACTGCCATAGAACAATACTTCTCCGGCTGGAAATTAAAAATAAATGCAACAAAACAGTTGCAGTTGGCTTCCACCTAAGCAACTCGCGTGCAAATGCTAGGTTTATTGTACCGTCTGGAGGAGGTACCATTATGCATGAAAGTTGTCCTCTGTATTTTGGCGTAACAAGGCAGAAGCCTAACGTATAGCTCTCACCTGGAAAATGTTGGTAAGAAGACCAAGACTTGAATAAATATCAAAAGAAAACTAGCTGAGGTTGTGACGCAAATACCAATTGAATGTGAATATGAATAACTGCGATTGCCTATATACAGATGAGAAAAACCTTTTTCGTGTTCCGTCTGTATTTATTTGCTCCCGAAAGTTTCATTTAAATAGTCACACGATTACTCATAGTGGAGAAAAACCATTCTCATGTTCTGAATTTATGGTACGTGCTCACAAAGTTCGAGTTTAAATTTGCACATGCGGACTCACAGTGGAGAAGAACCATTTAAGTGTTCAGAGTGCAGACCATGTGCTCAATAAAAGCGCATTTAAAAATACTAACTCACAGCAGAGACAAACCTTTTTGAGGTTCTGTGTGCAAAGATTTAAGTTAGATCATACTTAAAGACTCATATGATGACTCACCGTCGAGTAAAATCATTATCTTGTTCTGGATGTGACCACATCTGCTCAAACGGTTCGCTTTAGTACTCAATGGCGGAATGTTGTGATCCAATGTGGGCATGAAGTGCAAATACACAGAAGATCGACGTGCAACTAAATACTGCTATGCGCACGGTGTGTGAAATACTTCCTTCCACCTCACTACAATGGCTCCTTGCCCTCTCGAATATCGCACCGCCCACTGTAAAACGAGAGACAGCAACCCTTAAGGAATATAAAAAGGCCGTAAATAGTAACATTCCACTTCACGGTGACCTTGCAAACCTCCCAGCTAGCTGCCTGATGTCCAGGAAACTTTTTTGAACTGAGGGAACAAAATGCTGGTTTTATCACGGTACTCCTCTAAAGAGTCGTGACGAACTCAGTTGCAGACCTCAAACGTGAAAAATAAGCACCTTGTTGTAGACCCTACTATTAAAGTGCCAGGGTTCTCTCTCCTTCGGAAGTCGTGCGTATATGATGCATAAATGTAGCCTAAATTATTCTTAACTTTGTGAATGTAGGTATTTTCAAACAACAAAACACATCGTAGAAGAATGTCTCCTTCAACAGTTTCCCTATGATACAGTGCTAAACCAAGTGACTCCCGATGCTGTTAACTGGCTGAATAATCTCAGTATCCCACCATGACCTCCACAAATTATCCCTCACCAAAGAAGAAGAAGAAAGTAGTTGTTTCAGAGTTTCGGGCATGCAGTTATACATTTTATTTAGCATTGTAATAAAAGTGTTTTTGCCCATGTAAGGTATGTGCTATTGAGATATTCAGAGTTTTGTTTGTTGAGAATCTGTTTTTAATGTGTTTTGACGTTGAATTGGAATATGAAGTTTATGTTGGAATAGGTGTATTAACACAGATTTGGCATTAAAATGTTTTATTGTCATGACATCTAGTATTTCAAAAATTTCAATTGAGAGTGTAGAACGGTATTTAATAATAAGTTTGAATGTCGATTTTTTTTTTTAAATTTCATTGAGTCTAATGCTGCATTCGTTTCACTTCCTTAAGCCAGTAATAACATAATATTATTATAACAAAATGAATAAAAAAAACTTAACTTCTAATCCGAATTAGCAGTATTGGTGGTGCCATGTCTTCCAAAGAACGAAATCATAAAATTATTTTCCAAGTCTCACACGTACGCTTTATTTGCAAATAATCAATCCGGGATTCTCGTGCCTTTAACAAAAATAAAACAGATGAAAGGATACCGTCATAAACGGATCAAACTGCTTGCAGTCGTCAGCAATTCTCGGGGCAGTATAAAAGTGACATAAAATGCACGATCTTTGCTGACGATTGGCGTCATTTTACTTCAGGCGATATTGCTGTTCTGGAGATAGTTTTTGGAGGATAATATTTACAGAATTATTAGAGTTTTCTTTTAGAAAATGTATACACATATTTATTATATCTCCGAGAACGTGTACAAATTTTGTATAAAAAAAATCTGACTTATTTTTATGGTTTTGAATACATCGGTACATTGTAATACATTGGCACCGAGTATTTGTAGGCATCTGAAAAAAAAACAACAACAATATTCTCAATCTTTATGAGTTTTGTGATCGTTGATAGATTCAATCATGCATTTTTTTTTCACCAAACGGTCGCAATTTTATTTTTATTTTTTTGTTTATTTATTTTTGAAACACACATTATTAAGCCATAAAATTTATAAAAGCTTTGATTGCCCAACTGGGAACAAATCCCGTTTTAGGGCAGTCAAATTGACAAGTTCAGGTCATATTATTTTTTTTAATTTTATTTTTTTATAAGAATACCGCACAAGATTCCCAACTGCTCCCAACCGTCTGGAGCCAGTGATACTATGGCATTCCCAATTGGGGAATGTTGAGAGACTGATGGTATTGGGGAGAGAAAGGAGAATGGGAAGAGGAAGGTGGGGATATATCTGTCTATTCATATCTTGTCACCAAACACGGCCTAAAGCCATTTCAAGCAACGTTGCAATTCTGAATAGTGGTCTTTCATCAGGGCGATACTAAGAGTATCTTCCACTCTATACATACTATACAAAACAAAATGGGAAAGGCTAGTATTGAAACAGTATGGCAATACGATACATCTAGAAAAAGGTGTAATTATCAAGTTTAAAGAATAGTACAGAAAAAAAAACATATTCATTGTATTACGTTCAGCAAAGTACAAAAAGCAACTTTGGTAAATTCTTTACGACCACATGTTTGTCCCTTTTTCATTCTTTGGTTAGGGCTTTCAATCCAGTTAAGATCCCCTCCCAAAAAGCACAAACAATTCAACACAAAATCAGTAAAGCAAATCGAGCCATGAGATAAACGGTAATAGTAATTAGGCCAAAGCGCCACTAATGTATATGTTTGTAATTATTTTAAAAAAAATTAAGTAATTAACTGTCAGTCAGCATATGTTCGCTTTTGACTGTCCCTAATCCAAGAATCCAATCATAGACCAATTTGGGCAGAACAATCAAACTTTTCGATTTCCATGTATCGGGTATGATGTTGAACATTTTTGGACCTAAGTATGAAAATTGTCTTTGAGCAGGGGATGTCATGGTGGTAGGTGGAACTATTGGATTACTTCTAGAATGACGGGTGTCGTGAATGTGGTCTATGGATAGACCATAGACCACATTCACCACTCCCCAGTGGTGACGTTGTTTTTGTGTGTGAATTATAATTTTATTTATGTATAATTGTCTTACACCGATAACACGCATCTTTTCAAATAACACGTCACTGGGGTACCTAAAAGATTTTTTAAGGATGACTCTTAGTAGTGATTTCTGTGATTTCGCTAGTGGATCCAATATTGTTTTGGCACATCCGCTAATTGAAACATTGTTTTTTTTTTCATTTTTTATCGTTATCCGAGTAATACCTAAATAAATTCAGACTCCTGCGGATTCAACCTTCTGCAGGAAATGTTCTGAACCACTTGACCCTTGATGGTCGAAAACACCTTTTACTTGAAGATCGCTATTTCGAACAATTACAATCTTGTAATATTGTGCTGACACGGACAGAGATAAGCCAAAGGTTAACCGGTTCAGTAGAACCTTTTGTGGGGTTGTAACTCCTAAGTTTAAAATTAAATTTTCTTACTCATATCAATTCTATAACTAATAATGGTTTAAAAATGCTCGGCTTCATTCTTCAAAATGCCAGAGACTTCAGGAATATTTCAACACTAAAATTATTTTACTCTTGCTTAGATCGTAGTCAAGTCGAATATAATTCTTCTATATGGTCCCCTCACTATAAAATTCATTCCGACTCCATTGAAAAATTTCAACAAAATTTCTAAGATATTTTAACTATAAACTCGGTTTACCTATTGAAACTATAAATTACAATTACTTAATGAAAGAACTAAAAATATCAAAACTATCAGATAGAAGAATTGTCTCTGACTAAACTTTTATTTTCAAAATTGTAAATGGTTTGATAGACAGCCCTGATATCGTCAGCTTAATTACATTTAATATTTCAACTAGAACTACTTGATCTAAAATTTTGTTCAACTGTATCAATAATTTCAGGACTGAGTCATTCAAAACATTCATTGGTACCTAGACTCCACACAGTAGGTAATACATATTGAGATATAGTAGGCATTTTCAACTGCTCGGAATACAAATACAAACAAACGATTATTGCATACATCCTCAATAATTATGAATATATGTGTCAAGAGTATAAGTAACGGTGAATGTGAGGTATGTTTTGAATATTCGCCTCTGAAACTTGTTATTTAGAATGGTACTATGTACCTAATGTGATGTATTTTGCACTTGTTTATTTTAACTAACTTTATATATAAAAGCCCATATTGGGCGTATATTATCCAATAAATAAATAAATAAAATGAAAAGGCCATATTACTGCCAACAGTTGTAATAGACTTTAAGGATAGTCGTGGAGCTATCCACAGGGCCAGAGTATCATCAGACAATGGTTCTCAAGCAAACTTCGTCACGGAATGATTTGCTGAAAAAAAGTTTAAATCATTAAATATCCGGCTTGGATAATATAAAATACTTTTAAAAAAACATGTAATCACTCAGCTTCTGATATATATTTTTTAAAATTTACTCGTACATCCCGGGCCACTAGAAGCCTTAATGTAGCATTTTGCCATCAAATGTCAAAATCAGAGAGTATTGTCAATCCAGGATATTGTCAATATTGATAAAATTCTATTATTTTGATTATGCAGAATATTACTAGCAAAATTCCGAAGATTTCATTCCAAAAAAGGGAGGTGACAATTACACAAGTCGGTAAAACAGTGTTGAGTTTAACGCCAAAGAAGAGATCTGTAATTACATTAAATTAATCAGTTTGGTTTGCGTCTTGGGAGAATTAATCAAGTGTTAGCAAAGGCGAGATAAACTTATAAAGTAAAGCAATTTTTACCAATACCAAAAATCAAATCGGCCGAATTCTACTGTCAGCTTAAAAAAGAGTTTACTAAAGATAAATTCAAATTCTCAACTCAAATTCGACAAATTGATTATCGATATATCGTGGTTGCCAATTTGTAAAACATAGATTTGAGAAAAGCGGATTGAAAATCGTTGTATGAAGAGATTCAATTGTTTTTTTTTTTGCTAAAAGAAATACACATTATTTGCATTTCTTAACTACATTCGTACATACATATTATTTTTGACTTATTTTAATACTCATACTACATATTATTTTCTTTATGTATCTTACATATTAAGGTCAATTCACATCTGCCAGCACCGCACAGTACAGAACAGAACAGTACAGACACGACAACATTAATTGTGTACATTAACTATGAACACATTCATATTATAGCGTACGTAAGCGTAACGTAACCGCACATGCACGGACCAGCACCAGCCGAGATTGTCGGCTTAATAATAAAAGTTGTATATTCAAAATCGGCGTTAGCCGATCTATACGAATACATATTTTTCACTGGAGTTCCTTATTATAAGCAAATTTTATGAATATCTCAAACTGGTGTATTTAGGAAAATTTACAGTATTATCAAATACGCACCATTCTAAAACGATTTTTTCGAATTCCTGAACAACAAAGAGGTTTGTAGTTGATTCGTCTAACGAATTCTGCAGGCATTTATTTCATCAGTATCTGCAACTGTTGAAAGATGCCAAAAATCAGAATAACGGAAAGGCATGAATGAGACCGTAGTAATAATAATAATGTTTTATTATGTTCTTTTTCATAACAAAACTAGCTGATGTGTACCCGGCCTTGCTGGGGATTTTTTCGTTTTTTTTTAGAATAAAGTTATGAAGTTGTGAATTCTCGCTTGTCAGCAAAAGCAACTATCTCCAAATAAAGAAATATTCATTTGAATGTTTTATTTCATTCCAAGCGTGTATTTTTTCAAAATGTATATATAAACAATAAAGTTCTTAAGTAGGTACCTAGTTGTGTTTACCATTTTAACAATATTTTACAGGAACAAACCTATTTTTTTTCCAATAGGTAATCTGTGGCTAACCAAGCCTTTTATATATATGTGCTAACCTCAATACAACATGGCGGGGTCAATGTTTTTCATACTGATTTAAAAACGTTATGGCAACAGTTTTACTTATTGGATTTCATTCAAACTACTCTCTAAACCCAGGACACACAGACAAACATTCATTTCTATATATAGAGATTAAATTTATTAACGCCCTAACACAGTTGGGGTAAGTTGGATTATTATTAAACATCTCCGGTTTCCTCCAACAAGCAAATGTTATTTCACTAAACTCAATCCGATCCTCATCAAAACCCCAAAATATTACCATTTATAGAATATGTACTCGTATGTTGCCTAGGTTCTGCTGTAAATTAAAACAAATATATAATATATTTTCATATGAAGCGGTAACTTGGTGAATAACACATGTGTATCTTAGTTCATAGTTTAGTATTACAGTTCCCTGACGAAGCTACGGTAGTAGCGAAACCCGCTTGGCTAAAGTATAAATAAAAATGATGTAAAAACAGTTATTGTTTTATTTTGTTCGTATGTAATACATTATTCAATCAATATATTTTTAACGTAAATACCGTATAACGTTAGAACTACTGCCTGATAACCGAAACCAATGACACTTTCGCATCCTAAATTGAAGTATGTTAAGTACAAATTTTACCACAGCATTAACAATCAACAGTTGCAAAAGAAAAGGGGTCATGATAGCTCCGTATATATGTAGTAGTATCTATAGTACATTTTCTTGCTGGCTTGCAGTGGCCTAGAAAGCTTTAAGAGGTGATTCGCAACCAGCGGCCAGTAGCAGCAAGGCAGAGCAGTGAGGGGTGGCAAACCCTAGGGGATGCTAAGTGCTGTATTATGGAAGGGGTGGTTTGGGGAAAATGCGCTAAATGGGATTGGCAACCAGTTGAAATATATAATTATTGCTTTTATTTGAGACATGGGTAATTTACTAGAAATGAGATCAGCGATTTGAAATACAACACGTGTCGCCAATTTTAATAGACTTCTTGACCCCCCAGATAGGCCAATATTTTTTTTTCTAGAAATAATTGTAGATATTTAATTTTAGAAAAATTGAGTTTATAATTAACTTCAAATGATTGATAACTTTGTGGCATCATTATTAATTATGTAATTGAAAATACACTTTGTATATACCACTTTACTAAAAATATATAAATATTTCTACATGTTTCGAATACAAATACAATACAAATACAAATAATAAATACAAATAGTATTCATTTATTCCTGAAGATGATAGCATTGCTATCGAAACATGTAGAAATATTTATATATTTTAAGTAAAGTGGTATATACAAAGTGTATTTTCAATTATATAATAAATTGAGTTTACTTCAAAAAAAACATAACTGCACTAATTTCAATGTCAATATCTTAATAAGAGTAGTCCAACCCTAGCTTTTAAAGAAATCAAGCTATTGAGTTAATCTATTTCTATTTGCAGAATACGATACCTTTATATGTGAGAGTTTGGGTACTATCCTCTGTTGGGGTTTCTTGCTGGAATGCTAGGACTGGACCCTCTAGATGTTGGAAGAAAAATTGCAATGATGTTACTTGCACGTAAGCTGAACAATGGGTACATTTGTAACCCTGGTGTTCTGGAATGTATTAAGTTAGATTCACATCTACTATCACCGCGCAGTGCAGACACGTAAAATAGCAGGTATGGCATACTTGCTTACATTATCCATGAACACATTGACGCACGGTGTAATGTGAATACTCTCTTCTATGTCGCGCCTGTTACTGTACTTGTCTGCGTGAATAGACCTTCAGTGCAGCACAATACAGACACAGTACAGATGTGAGGACGTCTTTCAACTGAACTCTCAACTGACGTCCTTTATTGGGATAGAAAAACAGAGTTCGCCTGGTGACATTTGAGGTATGCCTTTATCAAATTCTGGCCATATACGTACAAATAAATACTTTTTAATATAAACAATCCTTAGGACCATATATTTAGCACTCTATCAATCCATTATCACATATGGCATACTGGCTTCGGCAAGTGCAACGAATATAACATTAGACTCAATATAAAAATTACAAAAAGCGACAATTAACCTCATCCTTCAAGTACTGTTCTACACCAAAACCACCTAGGTAAGTCAATTTAAAATTTCAAAATACTAGATGTCATGACAATAAAACATCTTTATAACAAATCTGTGTTACTACATCTCTTCCAACATAAGCTTCACATTCCAATTCAACCCCAAACACACATTAAAAACCAGATCCTCAACAAATAAAACACTGAATATCCAAATAATGCACACCTCACACGGGCAGACACTTTTATTACTATGCAATCAAACTCTATAATTGAATGCCCACAACTCAGAAAAAACTACTAACTATAAATACGATATCAAAAATAAATTTCAAAATACTTAACATGGATCAAAAATCAAGGTATTCACTTCATTCAAAACATAATAAAACGGAACCAAACACAGCTCAACACATAAAATAATGTACTTATCTAACAGTACCATCTATTTCTTCCCACGAAATACAATTTTCTTTTATCAAACTTACTCAATAGTATCTATTAAAACAGCTGCCAATAATATGAGATTAAAAATGGAAAATAATAATGACAATTGAATTTGAAATACGATATCGATGAAGATGACATAAATTGAACTGGTCTCATTAGCTAAGTTGGTTAAGCGATTGCCCCGGATAGGCAGAGGTCTTGGGTTCGAGCCCCAGATGCGACTGAAATCTTTTTATTTTCTGTTGTTTTTTTCCGGTTTCATCTTTCATTTAGGTTATGTTAATATTATTTTCTTCAATGATTAAGTATCTATTATATGATTTATCTTCTTCTTCTATACAATATATTAAAATGAAACCAATCAATACACATCAATACTTGTATCATATTTTACACTTACGCGTATACTGCCAGGATAACTAAAAACACAGTATCTCCCTAAGGAATCTCAGGGAAGATACTGTGTTTTTACTTACCACGACAGTGTACACCTCATCACATCAACACCTAGTAAAATGTTTACGAAACATATCATTTTCAATTCACAGTATCACTTTCTCAAATCTACCATACACTCCACATTATGAATAATAATAATAATAATAATGTTTTATTTCAGTAGAACAAAGCGGTGAGTGCAATACCCTGCCATATAAAAAGAATACATTTTAAGAATAAAAAATTACATGCTGTAGAAATATAATATAAAAACATAAATAAAAATTAAATTAAATTAAAATAATACATATTTAACACTTATGCTACAGTGGCCTGAGGGAAATTCTCCATCTACGATGTAGGGGCGCGCCATGCCACTGGGCGACGGCCTGGACAAGAGTGTTTTTCGATCTCCGGTAGCGCTGACTCGTCCCGGCTATTCTGTGGCGCATCAAAGCAGCGAACTCATGCACCCTTCCCTCTGCGAACATCTGCGAGGCGCTGCATCTCCAAGGGAGGCCGAACAGCGCCCTGTAAGCGTGGTTATATTGCACTCGGAGTATGTCCATGACGCCTTGTGTATATCTAGTCCATAGTTTGCTAGTGTAAAAGCTCATGCAGTATGTCTGGAATAGTTGATTTTGTACCGGAGGACAGCACCTATTAAATCTTCTGGCGAGCATTTTGTCACGTACGCACAGCGCTCTTCTTTGGCGTTCTATGTCATTTTTTATCATTTAGGTCATCAGTGATGACATGCCCCAAGTATTTTATTTCGCTGAAGATTTCAAGATTGGCTCCGCCGAGACGTATGGGCGGAATGACAGCAGGACCCGTATTTGCCTTGAAAATCAGCAGTGATGATTTTTTTGCATTATACATTAGCCCGTGACTAATAACGTACGATTCGCATATGGCTAGAAGTTTTCTCATTGCTCTTACCGATGGGGCAAGTATGACCATGTCATCGGCATAGCTGATATTGTTCTTACATACCCCAGCAATGTGGCATCCTATTCTTGTTTTCTTCAGAGTTTTGCTAAGTTCATCCATGTATACATTGAACAGCACTGGGGGCATTGAGCCTCCTTGTCTAACACCGCACTTTAATTGAGCTGATTCTGATAGGCTATCATTCCATCTGATAAAGTTTTCCTGTTGGTTGTACCATGTATTTAATATATTAACAATTTGCGGTGGTACTTGTCGTTCGGTCAGTTTTTTCCACAACTTATTATGACTAACCCTGTCAAAAGCTTTGCTCAAGTCTAGGAAGCATGCGTATACCGTTGTTTTTCTGGCTTTATAATATTCAATTGTTTGTTTCATACTATATATGGCTGTATCAGTTGAGCATCCAGCTTTGAAGCCTATTTGGGAGTCCTCTGTATTGAGCTTGTCTTCAGTTAAGTCTAAGATGACTTTTTCAAAGATTCTTGCAGTTATTGTGGCAAGAGATGTGGAAGAGAAGGGCCTGTAATTACCGGATGGTGTCAGGTTCAATTGACGGCTTTTGGGGATCGTTATTATTATGGTTTTGGACATTTCTGTCGGAATGCGTCCGAGTCCGATCATAGCGGTGAAGAGAGAGGCCAGCAGAGTTGTTACGTACCCCCCCGCATGTTTTACGTGTACTATGACAAGTCCATCGTGACCTGCAGATTTACCTCCTGCCATGTTGCGTATTGCTCGTTGGATCATCTCAGGTAAGATGACTATGGACGGCTGTTGTTTCAGTTGATTTGTTGGTGCATCAATCTGTTTATCCATTATTTGCGGTTGAACTGGTGTGGAGCGAAAAGTATTCCTGAAAACTTCAGCTATGTCTTTATTTTCAGATTTTCCATCAATTTCCATTTTATTCTGTTCGAATTTCCTTTGACACTTCTTATATTCTTTCTTAAAGAGCGATCTACCTTGTTTTCGAGCTTCCATGATAGGACCATCAGTAGGTCGTCCATTCTGCAGCCATTTTATTTGTGCATTTCTCGATTATATATTATACTTAAAAAATATTTTGTAATGTTTCTGTTAATAACCTATATTCATTGTTTGGACATAACGATTCGCTCGCAAACAACCAGTTGCCAATCAACTCACGTAGGAATACAGACATGGAAATGTTCCTAGTTCTGGCTTTCTAACGAAGAAATATACCTATAACTGGCGCTGGAGAAGCGTGAAAGTTTTTTTTTTATATCTTTGTCTCCCCCTTTGAAATAAAAGGAAGATACGAAGATATATATTTTTTGGGTGGAATTTAAACAAAGATCATTTTTTCAAGCCACGCCCTGTGTTATTTTTATTATATACTGTAAACGCGTATCTATGTCGAAGTTTGTTTGAGGAAATGTGGTCACCAAACTCGGAAAAATGCGTTTTATGAAATATTTCTAATCTGAATGGTTTTCATGTACCGCAAATAGATAATTATATTCTATTCTTTTTGGAATAACTTATTAAAGCTTATAAATTTCTTAGTAATATTTTATTGAAGATAATGTTAACAAATCTAAATTGAAATATGAAACACAGAAGACCCAGAAAATAAAAAGGTGACGGTCGCACCTGGGACTCAAACTGAGGACTTCTCAGTCTATCTGGGACCTGGTAGCTAATGTCGCCTTATTGTTCTCGTCGTTTTCATCGAAATCATACTTTAATTTACGAGTTCATTCAACAGTTTCCAAGAGTAATAAATAAATAAATAAAATGAAAACACCATATATTATTCTTATTGGTGGAATATTCTCATTGAATTTAAAGAAACGAGGGCTTAGTTGACAAGTTATTTGCAACCAAGCTTGTTTATTGAAAGGTGCTATTAGAGAACGATAAAATAAAATAAGGGATGTTTTCTTTATTTGGAACAATTTGTGAAATTTGAAAAATGTTAAGGATTTTTTAATAAAAGTGGCAGCACAGCCGCCAGTACCTTCCGGGCGGTCATCGCGGAGACAGGAGTATCCTCCCACATTAAAGTGAGTGGATGGTGAAAACCATGTCTCCGAGATGGCAGCCACAGATACAATGTTTGAATTTAATAGGTTAAGGAGATTAGTTTTGTTAGAAACAGCACTTCGGTTATTCCACTGAAGTATTCTGACATCTTGTGATGTCATTTCCAATGTGGAAATATTGTTGTAAATAATGTGGATTTTGTTGGTAATAAATGTGGATTTTAATGTGCAAATAATGGAAGCAGCGTTGAACGGTAGATTGATTTGAGAAGAAATTGCTTCATTTAGAAACATAATATGCGTTTGAATAAATGAAAAAATGTATAGGGAGAGCTTTTCAGAAAGATAAAGAGTTCATTGAGGATGGAATAAAATTGTTTGTACAACTATTCATGGTAATTGAAAGAGATGTACCATTGTAATTTTAGAGTAGTGAGTTGTACTATTGCTGACCGTATCCAGGGATCGGTTTAGGGGTAGCGTTTGTGTATCTGAAAGTGGTTAAGCGAAAAGAACTTGCTGTTGATGGGTGGAGAGGGTTGGATGTAGAGTTGCTGATTAAAACCTCAGAAAACGTTTTTTTTTTAAACTGGCGGAAACAGTTTAGAAGCATGCAGAAAAGACAAGTTCTGAGAAGCCAGAGAATATTTAATATTTTTTTGGTGAGATTGATATTGTTATGAAGACTTAATGGCTATGAGAGAATAATATGAGATCCTGAGCAGTTTAGATGGAGATGAAGAAGAAGGACATTGGTCCACATTTAAAATATCTAGGAAGAGATCTGTGGGCAGCTTTGCCATAACGAAAACGGCAACAATTGAAACATTGAGTGCTGGGGTAAGTGTAGTTTTCAACCGGTAATGAGTTGAAGAATATATAATATATCTGAGAAGGAATAGACTTCCTTTTAAATGTGATGACGACAGATTTGGATGATTTGAAATTATGCCCTCAGAAAAGTCTTTGTAATTTAGCCTTTTGGCTTTTATAGAATTACCGATGTGTTAGAAAGTTGTAAGTGAGGAGAGAATTTTAGGGATGAGATCACTGGGGAGGGTTAGGCGTAACACATCACAACTTCAAAACTTTACTTTAAACCATTCATAACCCCGGGCAACGCCTGGTACTATAGCTATTATAAAATTTACATACCTCTGGACAGGCCCATATGAGTGACATTAAAAATGGTAATCTAAGCCTCGATTTTAGATTTTGATGAAATGCAAATATTTTTAATGAAGGATTTGACAGCTGCCCTTGTGAGGAATTCAACGGAGATTCAAAAAATACCTTCTTCATTTACACCTCCTTGGTGTAAAGATTCTTGGTATTTGATATTAATTTGCCATACTCAAGGTGATGAATAGTTTTCTCTTCGTTCATTTTTTCGGGCGAATTGAATATATGGGCCACGGAAATGAACTTAGTAGAAATTAGTTGGGGGAGATGCTGGAAGGCTGGGGACGCGAAGTTGAAGGCGGGTCAGATTTGGTTGGAGAAGGATTATACTTATCGTATGGAGGAATTTTGAATGACAAATTCACTGTCTGACATTTCTAATAAATTCATCATCTGGGAGATCATGAAGGGGATCTGAAGACTTTATTGGGGTCCAGGGGGATCTTTCGAATATCACCCATTCTTTACAAATGCAAACAGAACAAACAGTATCATTTAGAAAGTGACAGCTAAGTAAAAAATTGAATACATATCTGACAAATCTATTTTCAAAACCAATGCAGAATAATTTAGGAATACCTCAAGGATCAGTCCTTGAACCTCTATTATTAATTCTCTATGTTAACGGGATGGTAAACATATTTCCATGGTGCAAAGAACCACTGTTTTCCGATGATACACTGATATACATAATGGGAGATAATTACGAGGAATTAATCAATATGTTGAATGATGAACTGGAAACGTATCAAGATGGCTAAAAATAAACAAACTCAAAAAAAATAAAACAAAAACATTAACTATTTTTCTTTAATTATTCTGAAAGGGTTAAAAGCCAGTTTAATTCAGGTCTCAATGGAGTAAAATTTTCTTGACACACCTCAGCAGGTGTGCCATAGAATCGTTGTTAATGTGGTTTGAAAATGTCTTAACGAACTTCAGCAAGGAAATTTTGGTGAAAGTGCTCACATAGTATTTTACGTAAAATTTCGTTCGCAGTTATAACTTATTTGAAATATAAAAAATAACACACTTTGCTTACATTTTAAACATAATAAATAAACATCATTTTTATTAAAATTACTGATATCTAAATTTTATTGTTCTGAACTGGTGCACATAAACAGTCCTTTTTTAATATGAATACCGCAAAAGTGTTCCAACTGCTCTCGACCGACTGGAGCCAGTGAGACTATGGCATCCACAATTGGGGAATGTTGTACGGCTGGAGGTATTGTGGAGAGAAAGGAGAAGGGGAGGAGGAAGGTGGGGAAATACTTGGCTATTCACCAAACACGGCTAAAAGCCATTTCAAGCAATGTTTCAATTCGGAATAGTGGTCTTCCACCAGTTCGATACTGAGAATATCTTCCACTCTGGAACGTATGCAAATGTACCATTAATTAATTGTAAAACAGCACAAATGAACTAAATAAAATTTACCCGTGACCTTCGTATTCGTAGTCGAGAGCCTTACCCCTCGACCACGGAGGCCGTTAATCTACACGTACCTAAACAAACGACTAGACAAACATTAACATTTTAAATATATATAATATCATTCCAACTATGGCTTACATTCTAGCGCGTATTACGACATTTCATTTGGTGCCGAGTACGCGCCTAGTGCTTACGGATTATATACTCGGACACTGTAAATTCTAAGAAAACTTCACGTAAATTCACATGTTATTCGTTTCGCATCCGGTGCGCCGGCCGGCTTGTCACTTGACTGCTATGGATGTTAATCAATGTCTGACACGAGTACAAAGAAATTGTAAGCATTATTTTAGGAAAAAGTGTTTATGTATCACATTTATTCTGTATTTAAATTAGGCGTAATTTGCAGCATTCAGTGAATTTACTTGAATATACGTAGCAATCAATGTGTTAAACGATATGGATATATTTGACCATATTTTGAAGTTCCCAAACTTCGAAAGCCGTGTGAACAAGGGATTTATACCGAGTTTATAAACTACCTGAAGTACCCGGCGTTTCCCGGGGTTATGAACGATTTGGAGTATTTTTTTTTAATTATGTGTTACCTCTACCCTTACCCAGTAGTTTTCCTCTTATTTTGAAGGGCAAGTGTGCAAAATTTCACCAAGAAGTACAAACATTATCCTCCAAGGGGTGGGAAAGGGGAAAGAGGTGGTTTTTTTTGTAATTTCGTCTTATTTAGAAAGTCAAGAATGTAAAATTTCATTAAGCTCGAAATAAAACTGTAGATTTGTATTTAAAACTAACCCAGGACATTCTTCTTTATATAGAAGGAGAAGATTATTGTTAACGACAATTTTTTTTTAATCTTTACTTTTATTAAATTGATAGATATTGGCAGAATACCTAATTTATATTTTCTGTTTCCTGTATTTTGTTTCATTTTGTGCACTTTATTTTGTTTTAAATAATTATTTCTCATGCACAAAATATCTTAATTTCTGTATAAAAGGTGTTCTATTATGTAAACCCCTCTGAGGATCTTTAGGAGGAAATAAATAAAAATTGGATGAGTTATTATGTAATATTAATAAAGGATTTTGTCTCTGGACCCAAACCACGGATCTAAACCGGATGGGGGGAGGACGGTTGAGGGAGACCCTTTGGCTTCTCCAGCCGCACTCTCGACTCATCGCCTAGACGCAGTGACCCCCGGATGCCGAACCACGCCTTGCACCCTTTTTCTTTCCCAGAACCTCTTATCCTTCCACAGTTTTACAGTAACTCCAAACAGGAAGCTATGAGGGAAATAATTTTCCTCAAGGCCTATATTATCTTTGTAGTTGCTGTGTGGAGGGTCTTTTGGAAGATAGAAAGGAGCCAACTCGAGTCTTGAAGAGATCCATGTTGTAGGAGGAAGGAAACACATAGGCCGGCAGATCGTTCAACAGCCGAGCTGTTGAACGCAAGGACGAGTCGTAGAAGCGACTCGTTCTCATGTGGCAAATGTCACCGTGTACATATGTGTTCCTTAAAAAACCCTCCACACAGCATCCCCAAATTTATATTTTAGGTGTTCCTCAACAATACATTTATGAATTGGATAAAATAATTAAAATATGTAACTATTAAGCGAACGCAACAGAAAAAACGCTTTGTCAAAAAATCACGAAAATAAAAGCGTATCTGCGTGCGTTGATAACTTGCCGAGTGGTATGGTAGTGGACGCGAGGCATACTGGGTTTCGCTCACCGTGTCACAATGCGTGTCGTCAGTAATAACCGGCAATTAGCCGGCTGTAATAAACATTATACACATCATTTTACTTATGCACCTCCATATGCACTATTAAGGGGATCCTATTCTAAAAGTCTAATGAAATCACGCACTCCTTATGCAGATGGCGACAAGGTTGAAATTCCCGCTTCATTCCCGCATATTTCAATTACGCAAAGAAAACATCACCAAAATGCGTATTTTATTGTATTTTGTAAATCTCTGGCATAATTATTTCAATGTTTTTCTGTCATATTCTAAGAAACTTATTTCGCCACAACGAACAATACGACAATATCAGAAAAGAGGTTCGCAAGTAGGAGATTTTGCACTTTAAACATTTAAAAAAAGATTTAATTTTTTTTTTCTGGGCTTATAAAAAGACTCGGTCCAACAAAAAGCCAAGATGTATTCTTTATTTACAGGTGAAATATAATAAAAACAGTAATTATTGAATGAAACACTAGTATATATTGATTAACTTGGCGGGTTTGCGATAAGCCGACGTAGCTCAACGGTAGAGCATCTGACCGGCAATCAGAAGGGTGCAGGTTCGAGTCCTGTCGGCGACATTTATCTTTTCTCGGAAGCGTTTTTTCAATTTGGATGAGTGTTTCAGGCTAATAATTATTGTTTATAAAAATAAGATGTATTCTAATTGTAGTATTTAATTAAATTATCTACTGTATTTCTAGGCCATCAAATGTTCAAACCAAAAACGCGAGATTTTGCATTACTTCCGTTTGCACCGCCTTAATCAAATAATTTACATAAATAATAAAAGTAAACTATTCATTTTTATTCAAAAGAAAAAAATATATATAATAATTTGTAACTTGTACACTGAGTGTACAGCACCGGAGCTCGGAGGATTTCGTTGAACCGTAATGGAAGGGTTAAATTCATCCGCCACTTCTCCGTATACATTATATGATAAAACTAAATGAATATTTCGTGGAATTTCTATTAATTTCAGTAACATCTCTCTCTTCATATCACGCGTATTTTTCTAAAAGCCACTCGCCGCAAATTTACGTGCCTTCATTATCCCCCTCTGTGAAAAGTTACTTCGATAATTGCATTTCGTCAAATCGCCATCTCCTCACTGAAAACTGAAACATCCCCCTAAAAGCTTTTTAAGAGCGGTTCAGCTGACTCCATAAAAATACGTGTTTAAAATATGAAGCTGCTGAAACCGGCATTCAATTTTCATAAATTTATTCAGCCAAAGCTCTGTAAATTAGATTCTGAGTGTAATTAATTTTCGTAAATTTGTTTGAATGTTATTTAATATTTAGATTTGTGGGATTTTTTTTCCTTTGGCATGTCGATTTGTTGGGGCTAATTTAAAATGAGATTACGATGAACAAACAAAACTTAATAAAAAGTCATTTCTAAAAATTCCATCAATATCACGTTAAAAAATTAACATATTACAGCTTTATAGCCGGGCTGGTAATTTTGATGTGATATCAAATAAATAGTTTGCTATTTATATTTTATGTTTTAATAAACGTGTGTTTTTTATTATAAATGTTTATAGTTTTTTTTATAATTTAAGATGTTAAAATTTAATAGCTTTGTGAAAAAATAAAAAATAAAATTTAAATTATAATTAGAATCATTCTTTTGATGTAAATAAAGGTATACAATTTTTACATACAAATGCAAGCGGTTTATAATTGGTCAAATTTGAAATTTTGGAATTCAGAAAAAGTGTTAATAGTCAATTAAATATAATTATTATATATTAAAATTAAAATTTTACTTTTAAATTTATTTTATTATTAATATTTTTTATTAAAAATAGATTTTTTTTAATTTCTTTTTTTTTTTCATTAAAATTTTTGTTTGTTTATTACCTACTTAAACCAAATTTGTTTATTTGTACAATTTGTATATTCTCACATCATTTTATTCTATATTTATTTTTTGTCTACACTTGACATTATTATTTTTAATATTCTGTATATTACTGAAGAGGAAAGCTTCGCTTTCGAAACATGTTGATCGGTATATATTAATTCAGATCAACATGTTTCGTTGTATGTATTAATAAAGTGGTTTTTTTTCATTAATTTATTGTTTATATTTTTTAATACGAATTAAAGCTGTTTCGCTTTCTGAGGACACTGTCAAGCCAGTGGCTTGGGCAGAGCTTTTAATCAGGATAGGCAGTAGGAAAATTTGTTAGAATAAAAAAATACATCAGAAGTTTTCGGAATGGCAGAGCTGCTGGCTGTATCCGATCTTGGTTAGAATTACATAAGCCACATCAAATATCTAAATGACGGTTCTGTTTGTGCATATTACGTGCCAATTACTGCATATAACAAACACCTAAACTTTGAAAAAAATCAACATGGTATTGTAAATATTACGTTAGTAAAGTTATTCTGATTAATAGACGTGCCAACAGATGGCGCTGCTTGCTAGATTTACTGACATTGCCGAAAGGCACTGCCTTTCAGACAGTAACATAATGAGTTGTCCCTTGACGCGTATTACACACGCGTGTACGTTTGAATGCATATAATAGAATCAATGTTTGAATTTGATGTGTACATCATTTATCATAGTTAATTCCTGCCTTTGACATGTTAAAATGATGATTTCTGTATTTCTAGCGTATTTCTAGCGTATTTTGAGATTGAAGATTGATTTTTTGCTATAATTTCATACACTTTAATATAGTTTATATTTTCATGCGAGTAAGGTGGAGTAGGCAGTGCTTATTTAGCTATATAGACGGCATGCCTCTCTATCAAGATAGTGGTGAAGTCACTGACAGACGGTCTATTTATGTTAAGTGCATACCCATTAACCTAGATTTTCTCGATTTTAAGCATGTTTCTTGTGAATCTTCGCCAGCGTGTCAATTATTAACTTCCACTTCATCCGTTTCATTATTATTTTCTAATCAAGTTATCTGTTTTCCATTAATAACTGCTCTTTCTTGTATAAATATTGTAGGATTATCTCTCTTTAATGACGTCATTATATGTCCCATTATACTGCTGTATTTACTATTTTTTATTATTAATATATTTTAATATTGTGTCCCTCTTACATATAATATTGTCTCCCTTCAATATTTTGTTTTCTTTTTTCTCTCTTTTGTATTATTCCTATTTCAATCGATTGTATTCTGTAACTATATATAACCGATAGCACTGTATTACTCCTTAGTTTACTATATTTGCCCAGGCGAAGCTTGAGCAAAGCGAAACCCGTAAGGTAAAAATAAAATATTTCCTTGGTTTATAAAAAAAAGTGTTTCATTCGCTTTGTTTTATCTTTCTTTCTCCCATTATCATTACTTGTTTATGGAATCTTCAAGGCATTTTAAAGAAATTCCTTATAAAATAAAGCATTGTGATTTAAAGCGAATGAAACCAAATTATTTTTATTTTTTTTAAAAATCATCCCTTTCGAAATTAAATCATGTTTGCGTACAATCCCAAACACGGGTCACAGAGATACATTTCGACCGCAATTTATCCAAATTTATCAGCTTACACAAACAGACATAACAGGTATAAGTAGCTAATGGATTTTTCATGTGTAAGTTCTGTTTCAGTCCACACGAAATAATTTTCCATTAAATAAATCATTAACGCCCCAACAAAGTAACCATATTATTCAAAGCTTACATGAACACCCTAATTTATAAAGGTCCAAGCAATAAAGGCCTAAACCATTAAATACTAATGATTTTGAGAAAACCGTAGTGTTTCTCAACTGTGGTGGAGCGAAATAAATAATAAATTCACCAGAACAAAGATAAAATTCACATTTCTTCCGGTACACCTACAAGCAGACAACGTACTACAACTTTTGGAAAGAATTCAAATTATTCAATATTTATCAAACTACTTTGATATTCTTTTTACATAAGGAGTCCATTAGTACAGTAAATCGAATTTCGATATCGTTTTGGAGTAAACGTAATAACGTTTTTTCTTTTGGTGGGATATCAACCGAAAGATCAGAAAACAAATACATTTTATATAAAAGAGACCTTTGAGACTTTGACTTTACCAACCAAATTTACCAACATTTTTATAAGGTCCGGGATTTTCATTTATTGGGTCTTATCAAAATAAAACACTTGCCTCAGATTCAAAAGCAATTCATGTAAATCCGAATAAAAAAATCATCTAATATCTAAGAAAATAAACCTCTACCGATATAGTTTTTTTTTTAATAATTTTTACGATATTCTAAAAGATTGTTGTCAAATTGACTATTAACCTACCGTACATGCAAATCTATACCATGTAATGTACGTGTACGCATGTTTTGTGTATGTATACATGTGTTTATGAACACGTATTGTGTGGGTGTGCTGGTTCGTTAAATTAACATTTAAGTAATTACAATTGATTTGCTCAAATATGCAGTGGTAAAATAGGAAGGGTAAGATGGGATCCAAAGATTTACCCCTGATCCTTATTTCTCCACAAGTTTTTTATTTGGATGTCGATGGACTGAGCACATAAATAAAATAGTAAAAGTTCAACATAAAAAACACAGACGATATTCATCTGCGGCGGGATCACAATCCGAAATAAATCGCGGCTGTTACAAACACAATACAAATATTAGGACAGGTTTGCGAGTGCGAATTAATGCGTAGTGAACGAAATCATAGCGGACAATGATGCGGGTAAAGTTGATGGACTAGGTATGGATTACAATAGGTAGGTTTATAAGGATGCATATTATTGTGCAAATCAACTAAAAAACAAAAAAAATTATTAAATAAATAATTAAAAGAGAGATATTTTGTTATGTATATTTTTATGTTGTTTTTTTGAGATATGAGACGTTTACATATTATGTATCAACCTTGTTGAAAACAAAATCCACCTTTTGATGAATGTTTCGGTCTTTGATACCAAATATTGAATACATTCTTTAAATATCAATTAATCATTACCTATCTAACTTCACACGTTAATTCAATTAACTATGACGTAATAAATAAAAAAAAAATCTGTATTAAATAAATAAATATAATTTCATCAATAAATCTAAAACTTATTTTATGCGTTATTACTAATGAAATTAATGTGAAATAATTTGTTTGCACTACCGTTGATACTAATATTAAATAGTGGTATAAACAAAATATTTCATATTTAAAATAATGAATAAATTTATAATTACAAAATAAATAAATTTATTATTACACAATAAATAAATTGAAAAATATAAAATAAACAAATTTACAAATTATAAAATTGATAAATTTAAAATTATGAAATAAATAAATTTAAAATTATGAAAGAAATAAATTTAAAACTCAGACAGTTCAAGTCTAAAGCAAAGTGTGCAATAAAGTAGTTGTGAGTGATGAATACTTGGAGCAG
>JAHDVE020006590.1:0-32479 GCA_022606495.2 Halesus radiatus
CCATACCCATACCCATACCCATACCCATATCCATACCCATACCCATACCCATACCCATACCCATACCCACACCCACACCCACATCCATACCCATACCCATACCCATACCCATACCCATCATACTGTGATACTTTGAGCTTAGATAACGTTCGTGCATGGAGAATATAATGTTCTATGATGGAAGAGCATCGCATTGAGTAGAGGTTTCTAAACGTAATATTGATAATAAATATCTTTACTGTACAAAACAAATCTAACGATATTCGACTTGTATTTTTAATGTAATGCATTATGCGATATTATTAAATACACTTTCACAGTAATATGTCAATATTATATTTGTTATTTTATTATTTTTTTATTTAATTTACATCAAATTTAATAAGGTTATTATTAAGTTCCGCAAGTATATTTAGTTTTTTATTATTGTGACAGCTGTTTCGGCGTTCAAGACCATTTTCAATCTGCGGTTAATCCACACTGTGGCGACTTATTTATAATAATAATAATAATAATAATAGTTGGATAATTTGTATAGCGCCGTTTTTGTGAAAAATCACCTCAAGGGCGCTGTACAAATATTTCTTAACTAATTATGTACAAACAGATACAGAAAAACATACTTACCTGGCAGGTCGCTTCAGATGAACACAGTTTTAGAAAAAAATATTTATTTATATGATTTATTTACTCCCACCCAATTACATTTTGCCCGGGTTTTTTTTTAAATAATGATTTATTATCGGTAAAACCGATTTAGTTAAAAAATAAATAAAATCTCTATAACGTGAGATTTTTACATGTATAATGTGTTTTCCCAGTATTTAAATGATAATGTTTTATTAATTGATTTATTTAAATGCGTTATATTGTTTTGATAATGTGAACATACTGAGAAGTGGTGAATAAAGAAATTTCCTTACTTTGTTAATTAATGTTATATTAGGATCATTCGTTCGTTTATTAATTTCTAATTGTTCAAGTAAATTTCATCTAAGAAGACCCTTTCTTTCCGTATGAAGGGGTTTAGGGTAGTTGTTGTCAAGCGGAACGTGATTCTTCACTAAGAGATAGATGTATTGCGAATTTTGAAAAATGAACGATTAGATATTAATAATTCCTATCACGAAAACCACTTTTGGACAGACACAATAAAATGTTCAACGCACTAAATAACGACGTCAAAAGGTCAAGAACAATGTCTCACTCTGCTCCCGATGTACAAAACCGGATATCTGAAAAGGGTGAAATTTCTTTAAGGGAGAGAAATGTATATACGAGTATACCGTTAGAAAGGTCTTGTAAATACAAGATAACATACAGAAAGATTTAACGTTTATACTAAAAATGACTTGATACCACTGCACTGGTTGTTTGGTGTAACTTTTGTGACAATTCACTAGTTGGGTAACGACATGCTTATTTATTTCCTCATTATAATAATCTAAAACTGAAGAAACCGCAAGCAAACATTTTATCAATAAATCGGGCGTGCATTGTGCACTGACTCCTAAATTAGAGAAATAAAAGTAATTTCACAGTTGTTTTTAATCTTTATATTGTTAATATTCATTTTAACATATCCGTCGATTTTCTTTAAATTCATAATTTTCTTTGTTTCTTCTTCTGAAGTAATGATTTTCCCTTTTTCTTTGTTAAATCTATTTGTACTTTGCGCTTGGGTGCCCAACCTTTATTTTGTTTTAGGTTTACATCAAATATCAGATCTTCCCAATGTCTCACCTTTGTTTTTCATCCATCTCCCTGTTTCCCAACATGTAAGTAGATCTATGATTTTTATCAAAAGAGACAACGTTATTTTCATAAATGTATTTATCTACATGCTTTATTTTCATTCTGTCTTTTTACACTACGCGGGCATGTGCCTAGTCTGATCAAAACACCTGTAGTTTATAATTGAATGAAGAAAAAATAAGAAATGCAATGCTATCTGAATTCTATAAAACAAATATATGTTTTTCTGATTTCTAATCTAATACGTCCAAAACATTTGTTTTTTTTAGAATTTTTATTTATTTTCTTATTATTTGTGAAAGCAAATATTTACAAACTAGCCTGACGTGATCCTCTCCAACTTTGCATACATTTCGTGTGATAAATTGCATCTGAAGTGTTTGAAAAATGTTGGGCGATGAATAGGGGTTTGCTGCGGTATGAAAAATTGACTTTTTTATACGAGCAGAACAAGGCGAGGAATAGCCAGCCATTGTCTGACGCCCGCGCTCTGGCCGCACAGGGCAAGCAAAAAGCCCACTGCGAAATGTAAACAACCCCATCACCAACTATCACCCCTCTTCTGGGTTCCAGCGTGAAAACAGCCTCATTCACACACCAGTAGATAGATTGAAGAAACACAATAATACACCACGCATAACTGGAGTATGTGGATGAAATCTGCCTAGTTCGGAACTTGTTTCGACTCGACAAGACATAATAGCACTTAAATATTTAAATCATTTTCAGACATTTAATTATTCCTTATTTTTATTAGCTATACAATGTTATATAAATGCATCTATGTAATGTTAGGACTGAATTTCCTAAACATCTTCTTTCCCCTCTTCTTTCATTACCCATACTTATTTCCCCTCGAAGTACCTGGGCTAGCAGTTGGTCTCTGTTTAGTTATTCTTTTTTTTAATCTTTTTGCTATCAATATCTTCTCAATTACCAGACATTTGCAATAGGCAGGATTTATTATTTCAGTAACCCTATTAATAGGGCTATAATAGGGTTACTGAATAATTTGGCTTGATTATACTTAAATCAAAATATACCTTGCGACCCAGAGGTACATTATTAAATCAAATTTTAACAAATCTTACCAAATTTAAACAAATTTTGTCAAATTTGACTTAATTTAATGAAATTAGACCAAATTTGTTCAAATGAAAAAAGAATAAATCTATAAAAAACAAAGAACCTCGGTGTATATTTTGCCCTCATAAATCATGTCGCGCATTTAGTTTAAAACGCAGTTGAGGTGAATTTTCACAAAAACTACACTATTTAAATGAACTGTTATTATTATAATTATTATATGACAATTTAACGTATTTTTAGAATAGTATTTCCATTACGTTTTGACACTGAGTTTACCCATTCACTGAAATGGGTGTATTTGTTGTGAAAATGAATATAAAAATAGCTAATATTGTCATGTATGTGTGTAGGTGAGAGGTAATTTCATAGAACTTTTTACGGTATGCAGCCTAGATGAAACTTGAATACAAGTAAGACCTAGTCGTCGCCGCGGCTAAAATAGATTTAAACGGTTATGTTAAAACAAAAAATACTATGTTATAGTGCAATGCAATCATATTATCATAACAAGTCGGGCCAGTTCGGTCATGAAACCTCAGTTGAAGGCAGTGCATTACTTTGTATAATATGTATCAGTTCTGATTGTCTGATCCTCGTAGCTGGAGGAGAATGGCCTAACAATGAAGCTGCCTCGCGTGATAAATAATTGCCAATATTCTCCTGTAGAGAGTAGAGATGCTGCGATAGCATTTTAATAAATCACACACAAACGGCTGCGGCCGGAGAGCCTCGCGGCCCCGGGAAGTAGTCAGGGCAGAGGAGGACTGGAGACGTTAGCACCAAATTAATACTGATTTGATCACCAAAATGAAACTAAAATGATCATCGAGTACTCGTCTTTCGCCACCAAAAATAACTTTGTAACACCAAAAGGTAGGTGGCTCCAGGTTACCGAATATCAATAAAAAAATGTTTTGATTTTTTTTTTTTATATTTGTGTAATCTGTGAGGAATCTAATTCTTATTATAATTTATGGCAAGAACCGCTTCATGCTCTGGTTTTTTTTTCACAAAAATAGAACTAAAAATATCAGGTTATTTTATTTTTCTTTCAAAGACTATACATAACTTAAAAGTTGTCCAGTTCAAAAAAAAAACAAAACAAAAGCAATAAAAAAAATATTAAAAAACTTAACCTAATATAAAAAAATCTTACTATAATAATAAAAACAAAAAAAGGCCATTAAAAAATAATAATAAACAAATCTATGATAAGTTAAAACAGAAAAAACGATTTGCGTGAACCTCTACGAGCGTCAAGTGGCAACTGGCGAGCTCAGTTCGTTTGTTTATCTTATGTAACGCAAACAAATCTAAACACTCGAGGAGTGCTCGGGTTGGCGTCGCCCGCGAACACTGCTCGTTCAAAAGCATAAAGGGGAAAGAAGGATTTTTAACCCTCGATTTAAAACTTTTGCTTGCAAAAGGATCAGATGAAAATCATCATTTTTTTCACCAAAAATTTTTAACAACGAAGCAGAAAAAATATTTTGGTGTATCACTGAAAACTCACGGTAGCTGAACTGGCGTCATAAATTAGCACAGATTATTATCTATCAGATAGCGACATGGTATCTTGATTGTTGAAAGCTCCCTAGATCACTCAGTAGATCGAATACTCCTTCGTTAAGAACGGAGATCAGCTTCCTGGCTCTCCAATCCTATGTTATATTGTGAGTGTACCTTAATAAACGATACCTTATTTTGTTGTAAGAGAAGTTTTCATTTATCATTCGGATAAAATACAACTGTAACTATGTTCGCCTTGCCACGTACATTCCCTCAGTTCTAACACCTTCATATATCTATGAACAAATAGTGGTGATACTCGGGTGACGCTGTGTAATAAAACTGGTAGATCCATAAATGCCGGGGTAGTAAGCCTGGATCTTAAATACTAGATCCTCAAATGGGGCTTTTATTTAGTTCAAACCCATTCTAATAGCCGGTCCGCCCCTTCGGCCGTTGATCCTGTTATACCAGTGTTTCTTGTTCCAGCAATGGTACTCTCGCCGTGTTATGTACATGAAACAAAATTATATCTGCGATAAATCAAACGGATCCGTGATCGAACCTTTTAGTATCCTTTTCCATACGCGTTTAGTCAATTAAATTGGCCGCATTACGACGGAGTGCTTGTTTATCATCGCTTTTATTGCTATATTCGCACGTTGCTAATTTTATGGCCGCGCGTAATTATTATGTATAACTAGTTGATGTGTATCCGACGTTTCGGGATTTTTTGGAATAATTTTATGAACTTGTGAATTCTTGCTTTCTCATTTGGGTGCCGTAATTGATTTGACAGCGAAATTAATGCATTGTGACGACTATTACTATCTCTAAACAAAGAAACACTCATTTGAAATTTGTATTTCATTCCAAACATTTTGTTTTTCAAAAAAGTTCTTAGATAGGTACCTACTTGTGTTTTCCACTTTGAAAATATTCTATACAAACAAACCTTCTTCTTTGGAATATGTAATCTGTGGCTAACCATAGCGGTATATCTATGGGCTAATCTCAATACACCATGGGGGTTCAATGTTTTTCATACTAATTTTAAAACGTTATACCAACGGTTTTACGTATTGGATTTCATTCAAACTGAAACCTCTAAACCTTCCCGGCACTAATAAGAATCAACTGTGCTATTTTCAGCGAAACCGGTCGAGTAATTTTCGAGAACATTAAGGACACACAGACAAACATTCATTTATATATACTCGTATATGCAGATTTGCAGACGCGATTATTCAACGTGCTGCCGTATACCATATACGCGGGCATACTCGAATCTCCACAGTTTTACTAACGAGAAAGTTCTTTATTGAATTACTATTACATAACTGTCTGTTGATACGACTTGACAAGTGTGCACTGGCGGTGCTGGGCTGGTGGGGCGAATATCAAATTTAATAATGTGCCCAGACTTGTGTCATCTGCGCATGCACTCGCAATACCTCCCAGCGGAAACGGGACATTGTTTGATAAGGAGGTATGCTAATACGGGAGAGCGCTAATATAAATAATGCTAGGGCATATGCGATCGTTTAAAAAACATTTTATAAATCACGACAAGTTTAGAATAGAGCAAAAATCTCAAAACTATTATTTCAAGTAGCATTTAAAGAAACGCCGTGAATTTTTTCATACCTATAACAGGGGAAATAACAGAACCATACGTGTTATTTATATTTTTCTGAGTATACTTGGCGCTTTTTCTATCGGGTTACTTTCATACTTCGTCAACTAGTCATCTGAATAGAGAATATCTTATAGTATTTTTTAAAGTGGATAAAAACATCACATTTTCAAGGGAAGTTTTATTTTTCCAGGTAGATAAACATGCCCATTTTCACCTGTTCCTTGGATTCATACTTTTGTTGCATTGACTTTTAGTCTTATTTTGCAAAGTATTTGTTAATGGAAGATAATTCAATGGGACTTTAGGAGAATATTCGTTCGTTTTTCATTAAGGATACCATATATAGCTTTGCCATTTATTTGTAGACATTTATTATTTTGCAACTACAAAATAGCATTACTATGGGAATACCAAGCCACTCACTAAAATCTTTGAAATGTGTTCTTCACGTTCAAATGTTTTCACATGTCGCAATAATTTGACAGAGCGTTTTAAAGGAACAAAACAACACACCGTATTTAATTTGTTTGTTCAAATAACCCTAATACATGGTTATTTCGATACATAAAATTTGAGAATTACGAAAAATCGCCTTCCCATGTAATTATCTTCCCTGTAAAGCATTAAATAATGAGAATGGTTTAACCATTGAATTATCTAATATGATTTAGAATCATTTCATTTCGGAAAGTACCACTAATTTGTGAGCACCGCTCGGTGTTGCAATTTAAAACATTAGAAGCTATCGCGGCGCTCTCAATTTGCGTCTACTATTAAATGGCAGATTGAACTGTTTTAAATTTTTTACGTGAATACCTACTTATCCGGGTATTATTGTACCCTACCAAATTCGGATACACGTGCCGCCACTGTCGCTATTATTTTATATTAATTCTGATTATCCCGCACATTGTAATTTAGACAGCTTTGTTAAACCTGTCGAAAAAGTTTACAGTAGCTCGGATAATTTTAAAGGGCTACAACAGGACATGAAGTGCGTCAGCAATTTCAAACTGTTGTAATGTTTGGTTAAGGCCGTAGGTGTGTTATTAAATTAGTTCGGGAATAACCGTAGTAAAGGAAAGGCGCAATTTATACAAACTTTGAAATACTCATAAACCGCCGGTATAGCAAGCAAATGCGCGTGCCATATCAATTGTTCCTGTTCACGTGATAGCTTCAATCTGATAATATAGTGAAATATGAAAGTTTGTAGCCAAAGTTTAACTAGTTCCTACGCTTACATCGCGTACACTCGTCACTTTCCGCAGCATCATTACTACGTCTAAGTGTGTTTCTTACATTGTATCTTGTGACCTTCTTGCGGCGTAAATACCGACGTATCCTATTTACAACCGCACTTATAACGATTTGGTGACAAGTGTCGCTATGATATGTATTTCTCAAGAAACTTTAAGTTCGGATAAACCTTAAGTATATAACACATACTGTTGTTTCAAAATATCTACATTAGCGACTGGGTGGCAGAACGGTAAGCTCCGGTAAGCTAACGGTAAGGACACGGGTGTATTAAACTAAAATGCGTACTTTCTCTTTACTTTTTTACGCAATTAAAATTAATTTCAGTACGGTATATTCCAGGGTGGAAGATGCTCTGAGAACCTATCACCCAGCTGAAAATCGAAGAGTCGCTTGAAATTGCTTTGTATATATATATTTAATTTGTATATATCTTAAAACAGTACACACGTACAATGGTTATATATGTTCTAATATAAACAGAAATATCTTTTATAAAAAATAGCAATTTAAAAATAAAAAATTACAAATCACATATTTTGTCAATTCTTTCTCATTTTTAAACACATTTTCGTGTTATTTTATTTTATTATTAACCATATCTAACTAACTAACTTACTAACTAACCATATCTGAACAGCTATATATACTATATCACGTAATATGTTGTTCAATACAGTGCCCTTGGGGTGATTTTTTAAAAAACACCACTTTATAATTATTCTATAAAGTATGAAATTATTGTTCTTATTATTAACTAACGAAACCTTCATTTAAGTTTGTTTTAAAAACTAAAATTAAATTAAGAATTTCACAGTTTGCATAATATAACGTAAAGCTAAAGCTACGTGGAGTGGGAAACTCCGCCGCGCTAGTGGGAATCTTTAACTCTCCTATCTAATCTCGTGTAACTTCTCGCACGCTCGCAGTTTCCAGAATTGGAAAGTCGCCGATTCGTCGAAAGCGGAAATGGCGTAAAAGACTGTATCCTCCAGTAGTGTTATCTGCCATCTTGTTTCCGCCGGATGTCGAATGCTGACCATAGATGATCGCTAGGCGGTACCTCCGTACACCGGGCAGTGGGCACTCCGGACAGTCTGCGATGATAAATCCTTATCGATGAATCTCGACATTCTCTGTATACTGTAATCCTCGCAGAATCCCTGTGACTTACCGCCGCTCCTCTCCTTGTCCGAGGATCATCACTGCGGCACTTTCTTTGCGAGATGCCTTCGGATTTGATAACAGCGAGAACACGTCTGTAGAAATGAACGGCTTTATCGCTCGCATAGCAGTGCACATCATTTGCAGGGTTACAAACAATATGGTTTCCTACATTATTTGATTCCTTGTAAGCGTTTGATCGCATACCAGCGGGCTAGAATTATAAAGGCGTGTTGATAATATGAGATTGATAATAGTATATCTGCACCAACCTTCTAAATATAGCGATAACTTCATGTGACATAAAGCAGGAACTTTTCCAGGGAATGATTTTAAACTTCTTTTGAATTTCATGTACAGGCAAATCATTTTAAAGGGCGCACATTCGAATGTATTTGTGCACGCCGATAGTAATTCAAATTGATTCGAAATAGTTTGGAACACCCGCCCGTAGTCCCCTCTAATCGCCTCTAATCCCCTCTAATCCACGGTACAAAATACTAGCACACAAGAACGAATCTCTTTAAAATGATTCTACTGTATAACTAACGTGTAAGATCTCAATTTTTGTTAAAACTTTTTGATTAAATATTTTATAATAAAATTTAAATTTGAATTACCCTTAATGAAAAACAATGGTTTCGATAAAACTGAAATAAAATAAATGTTAGTTTTAAAAGCTTTTTGAGGTTAATTGTACACTTTGGTGGAACTGTTCTATCTTTGATACCATGATACCTACAATACAAAATTTAGTTACAATAAAAAACACATAAATTTGTTGTAGACCACTTTTATTTTATTAAAACTCTTAAATTTAGTTATTCGCCAGTTTCATACTTATTGAGATGACTATCCCTATAATTTAGTCACACTCCTTTTCTCCATATTTATTAACGATATTTCAGATGTTATTCTGCATTATAGGTCTCTTCTCTTTACCGATGACCTAATACTATTCCTAGAAATACTAACTTTAGAAAACTGCAATCGACTTCAGTCAGAATAAAATTGTTTACTTGGATAAAAGGAATCGGATTGATTTCATTATATTAAATTTTTTTTTTCTTTCACTAGGACCAGGGATACCTGGAATTACCGACATGCAATGGACGCACGAAGTAAACGTAGAGGATCCTGAAATCACATTTAATAGTACGCTGACATTTCATGCTCGTATTAAAATGGTTTGAAGCACTTTATTCAAAATGCCGGGTTTTGTTCTACGCAATGCAGGGAATTATGGGATACCCGGGTTTTCATATTGATATTCCTCGTATTGAAAAGAGTTCAGAGGAAATGCTACTACCTGTGGCTCTATCCTGCTGACTATGCTCGGAATGAACCGTCTGTGGGTCAGAAGGGATGTGCATATTGCTACACATTTATTCAGACTGATCCGTGGACGGTTTAAAAACTCGGCTATCATGAAGAGTAATCATTTCTATGTTCCCTATTTCTATGATAGCTATCTCTATCACCGACAGCATAAACTGTTTTTTCTCCCGACCTGAAGAACTAACTTGCCAATGGCTTTGCCAGTGGGGAGGGCAATCTTGTTGTTGAGCGGAATCAATTCTGATATTGACTTATTTGGCATCAACGAAGCTGTTTTTATACTGCAAGCTTTAATTATAGTGCTAACTTTTATTAATTTTTATACACTATATTTCACTAAATCTTGCTGTATAATATGTACGTATCTTTATTTAAAAACGCCTTAAGATTAGACAATTTAGTAATGTTTAAAAAAAAAAAATAATTGAATTATAAAATATCCAAAAAAGCATGACTTATTTAGTTATTCGTGGGGTAAATACGTACCTACTATTATTAGCATAACTTTAACGGTCAGTACCTAAAAATACACACTTTGCAGGTTGCTAACTCAAGAAATACTACGAATAATTTATCTCTACATTCTATACGGTTATTTAGGAAAATGTATAAGATTTCAGAAGGCAATAATCCTCAGACTGTGATATTTTATTTTTTATACATTTTTGAATCTAGGTATCTCATGGAATTTGCTGTTTACAGTCTGAGGATTTTTTTTCTTTTGAAACCATTCATATACATTTTCCTAACTATCCATATAGATAATTTATGGTTTGAGTTAGCAACCTGGAAAGTTATATTTAGGGTCATTTTTGAGTGCCGGCCCTTCACTCGAGTTACAGGTGAAGATTTTTTAAAAAATTTATCTATTAAATGCATTAATATAATCGTAATGTTAAACCTATTGTAAACATTACATATGTTTAATAATGGAAACAATCGTTCAGTCGGTAAGCTTCATAGCCATGAATATGTCCGCGTCATCAATGAACCTCTCTATTCCATGTGCGAGTATATCCTTCATCAGACCATTATAGATTACATCGACGTATCTAAAAGCTCTCTCAATCCCTAGCGGGGGAAATTCAATAAATTTTCTTAAAAACATCCCCCACTGGGAAAACATCCGAAATGCAAGTCACCTTCCCATTCATCCAATAAGTTTCGCTATGGATTCAATTTCAGTTTCGGCCACTAGCCCCTAGCCCCTAGCCACTACCCCAGCCCAGCCACAAATATGTATATAAATGTTCAATTTGAAAGTGAAACTTTTAAGTGGATTTCAATTACCGTATTTTGCACTCAATCTGAAAATTGAACAGTTTTCCGTGAATGTTTATACTTTTCTACGTTTTACTAAATACGGCAATAGAACCGTAACGATTTTATTCGAAACTGAATGATTTCATCAAATTAAATTGTTGAAACACTTTAGAATTGTAACTAACTAACATATTTACCTCTCGAACTTTAAAATGTATGTTTGACTAAACAGTACTATAATATAAGCAAGAGGTTTCTGTACTTATATAATAGAATTGACATCATCTGATTCGGCAAATAATTATATGAGGTAAAGTTTTTCTATGTAATTATGTATGGCGCTAAAAAGGAATAGGTTTGATAATAAAATGTAAAAGCTTGACTACTATTTTCAGAAGACCACGAGTAACTAACTCTGTGATGCAGTTTTTACTTTCATTTATTTTGTATACGAGTATGTGATTATTATTACTCATCTAATCCCTATTGAAATTGTACAACGTATAATTAATTAACTAACTAACCATAGGCAGATAGGACGCCAAACAACTCGATCTTGGCATACACTTCTTGCTTCATTCACAATCATACATTCTCTTCTATTATTCCGACTTCTGAAATGGCCCGACTAACGTATTGGATTCATTTGATCGTTCAATGTCTTCCTCGGGCGTCCCGGGTTCTTCTTCCATTCACATTCGCGTCTTATATTCTCCTTACACTCCTTCCTTCGTTTATTCGCTCTACATGCCCAAATCATGTAAGCGTTCCTATCTTAATCTTACTTATTGCGCTTACATGCCTTGCATTCTGTACGAATCTCAACATTTTACACACTATCATACATGGTTTCAAACACGTTTACCTCAGAGATCTCATATCTATAGCTTTCATTCTTCTGTCATCCTTCCTCTATCAGTCCCAGTTCTAATTATAAAAATAATTTTTAAAAAAACCAAGGGATTATCTAGGAAATCTTATCTTTTCGGAATTTAAACTATTGTAATTTTTAATAATTGAAGAAGATAATATTAACACATCCCAAATGAACCACGAAACCGAAAAAACAACAGAAAATAAAAAGATTTCAGTCGCATCTGGGACTCGAACCCAGGACCTCTACCTATCCGGGGTAACCGCTTAACCAACTTAGATAATGAGACCAGCTCAATTTACGCCAAATACACCGACATCATACATCAAGTTCAAGACTTGTTAATATTATCCTCCATTTTTAAATCCCGTATTATTGGCTGCTATCCTTATGATGATCGCAAAGTTCTACCCGAACACAATTGCAATCTGAATAAGTCTCGGATATACCTACCCAATTTTTATTCATATGAGACATCTATTGACTTATTTTACAAGTCTGGAAAGAAATATTCAATTCATTTTTTATAACTTATTAAAGTTTGTAAACCTCATTGTAATATTTAATCATTGAAGAAGATAATATTAACACATCCCAAATGAACCACGAAACCGAAAAAATAACAGAAAATAAAAAGATTTCAGTCACATATTAAAATTTTATTTGAATTTGCACAAAACTCCCTTTTGTGCAAAACGTTCAAATTTGTACAAATTTGCTCTGCAGATATAGTCCATGGTTGATGCGCGAGGGTCTGGGTCCAGTAAGTTTTGGTAGTTCGTGGTCAGAATAAAGAAGAAGGCAAGTTGGTAGAAGCAGAGAGAGGTAGGGCAGTCGAGGTAGTAAGTGTTTGTCGGGCGAGAGTGGCTGGCTGACTGACAAATAGATTTTTTTTTTTTGATTTTACGGATTCTTTCGTAATCCTCTACCTAGCTGGGGCTTATGCAGATACCCCTCATGTTTTCTAGCTAACTAGTACTGCGGCACTTTGGCCTTATTACTATCACCATCTGATGGTTTTATTTAAATGACTGAGTTTATTATTATTACATTTCATGACTTTTTAGGGAAAAGATCGTAACTGGATAAAAAACCCTAAACAAAAAAAGGAGAAGCAAACATTTAGTTCTGAACTATTTACTCTTGTCGACTTTTAATTTTACTGAAGTTAAATATTTCAATATTTCAATATTTCATTATCTCATTTTTTCATCCGGATTTTCTGCTGTCCTAGTCTGCGTCGCTGCCGGAGTCGGTATCCTCATAGAGCTCCAGGATGATATTTTTCGGCATTTTGTGCTTGTAGTGGAACGGAAGATCGTCAGGTGAGTTGTAGGCGCCTAGTTCTTTTTGAGTGGATTTTCGGGATTTAAGGTGTTATAAAATCTCGTTGTCAGCTTGTGGGAGTATTCTTCGAGTGTGGGAATTTCCTGTTGTTCTTGTAGGTTCTTGAGGTTTATGTACATAGGTGTGTTGTACGTGATCTTTATACATTTGTTTTGAAGAATTTGAATGTTCTTGTATGTAGATTTGGAAATATTGCTCCATACTGGAATGGAGTACGTGAGAACTGGACGGATTTGGCTCTGGTATAGGAGGAGCTTTTTCTTCTCAGCTAGTGGGCTTTTCCGGTTGAAGATGGGGCTGATTGCTCCTATCGCTTGCTGCGTTTTGCTTCTGGCGTTTGCGATGTGTGCTTTCTAGATTAGGCGGCTGTCCATGGCGAGGCCTAGGTATTTTACTTGATGACTGACAAATAGCCGTTTTTGCGTTCTATTTGTACCCCCAGCCAGGCACTGTCCCGAGCGCTCTGGTTGGGTTTTTGCGACGCTGCCAATAGCGCCAGTAACGTCGCCAAAGTTAATCCGACAATACCTGTCTCCCTCACACCGCGTTGTCTAGCTCTTTCGTTTTATTTGGTCATTCATAATTAGTAGTGACGGGATACTCCCCGCTACCTGCAGAATATATTAACAAGTTTGCACAAAATGACAACTAGGCTAGGAGAGCCGGACCAGTTACGAGAAACAAACATTTATTTTCCGCTTGGTCCCGGTCCTGTACAGGTACCGACAAAATAATTAATTAAACATTATTAAAACTATCGCCGTGCCAAGCATCGCGGAAGAGGCGAAGACATCCGACACACTCACCTTTATCTCGTGAATATAATAGTATTACCGTATTTAAATGGCAACTTTTTGCCATAAATAAACAAACATACGAAAATGAGGAATTTTCAGACATGAATCAAAAGGGTTAAGTAGGTAGCTTACGATTCTCAAAGGTCTATTAATATTGATGTCAAATAAACTTTATTATCTTCCTGAAAGAAATTTATTTGTTGTCAAACAGAATTCCATTGAATTTATAATCCATAAAAACATATTGGGGCGTGAGAAGGAAGTGAAGGAGGAGGGAGTGCTTGGAAAGTTTTTAAGAGACTATTTACCGGCGAATAACTCAATACTTGAATACTTTATCCGGCGTTCTCATGTGCTCCGGGTAGTCCGGGTAGCCTGGGTAGCCAGAGCAGTCTAGTCTGTGGAAGTGGGAACTGGGAGGCTGCTGGCTTCATTGCCTCGGCTTAATAAAACTTTCAACAATGTCAAATTAGGTTTGATTAATGTGAAAAGTAGGAATATAAATTTATATGTGCGCCGTATCACCCCACTTACCATTCTGGATCTTCGGGGAAACCGGCTAAAACTTTCAAGAGGAAATTCCGCAAAGAATAATCCACAATTTTTAATAAGAAAAATTGCCTCCTTCTGAATAGATGGATTTTTGTTTCAAACACATCAAACTTGCCGAACTTTTTGTTTCTGATACCCGAGATTTATTAGCATTAAAATGATGAACCTTGATACGGATTTTGAATTGTTCCGGGATATCGAACAAAGAACAAGTATTTTATCAAGATCTCCAGGGGATTTTGACTTCCTACCTCTTGTGGATTTTATAATCTTCCTAAACAAGTGAATCTGCGTAAACTGCTTAAATACATGAATATAATTAGAATGGTTTTGGCTATCTAGACTTTGGTTCGTGCATTCATTTGTCACTTAATTATCTTTTAAGTATGAAAAACTTTAAGTTAAACGTTATTTACGTTCTAAAAAACGGGAGGCAAGAGGTGCTCTTGTCCCGAAATAAAAATCTTTTTTAATCTTCGTTGCCCGTGTAACGTTAACAATTCAATGGATTAAATAAGGGATAGTTGTTTCTTATTCAGAGAAGGTAAACATTTTTAAAGTCTCTTTTTGAGATAAATATGTAAAGACTTTTCAAGAAACCTTATTTTTCTTCGGTAACTATCTTGGGTTTATATTTCAATTGACTCTACAATTCAATTATTGATTATTTCTTAAATTCAAGAGTAAAAACTCAAACAAATTGCAAAATATGTTAAACGTTATAATGTATAGCCCTTGTCTCTTTCTTCGACCTTACTTTAAAGGGATTGTTTATATTTTTTTTATGAAAATAACCATCTGGAAATAACTTTAAGAGTTAATGTTGGATTGATCTAGAAATCCCAGAAGGAAACATGCAAATTTCATGGCTTCAGAACTCATCACTCTCGTGACAAACATTTTCTGTTTTAATGATAACATAACAAATTCTTGGGATGGGTTGGGTGCTCTTAGTAACTTCATCACTCTCATTAAAACATGCAATATCCAGAACTTTGCGCAGTTCAAGCGGGTCTTAAAAGCAAATTACTTAAATCCAATCCTAATATAAAGTGTAACTTCTTGTGCGTAGAAACAAAATTGGAGCATTTTTTTTCTTTTGAACCTCCATAACTTATTTAATTGGAGTTTTTCCCCCACGTGTATCCTTAATGCATTGGTATTTAATGAAAACTGTGTACATAATGTCATAAATGATCTTTTGTTATTCGAACCTACTTTATATTTGTTTATTTACACCCTTAGCTTATACTATAACGTTCATGTAAGTGTTGCTCATGAATATTTTAAATCATGCTTTTAATTTGCATACATATAGTATATCTGTTATTTACTAATTTTATTAGGTAAGGTTAGTTAGTGTAAAGCGCACTTGGGGTGAGCCTTCACAAAACTGTGCTATAGAAATAATAATAATAATAATAAATGTTTATTCCGGTATGTGGGGAGGTTAGTGCAGTCCCACACATTCCATATAAAATATACATGCAATAGTTATAAAAAATAAACAAAATTATGTACAAGAGTTTTAGAAAAAGTAAAATAATTATAAGACAGTAGTATAAGGTGATACATCACACATAAAACAAAAATTAAAATGTTAAAATAATAAAAAATAAATTAAAAAAAATAAGAATTTAACTAAATAAGTATATGAAAATAAATCCTTTAAGGTGCTGCGGCATTTATATTGTGAGGGGCCAATATATTTGTCCAGTATGCGTCGATGCTGGAGGCTGGACTGAGGCGGGCTTCCATGATGAGGATATTCCTGGAGCTGTTTATTCTTTCCCTCATTCCAGCCACCCTGGATCTTATAAAGGCTGCAAAACTGGAAACTCGCCCCTCCGTGAACATACTGGAAGCGCTGCAGTATCTGGGGTGGCCAAACATTATGCGGAAGGCGTTATTATACTGTACACGAAGTCTTTCCATACTACTCTTTTTGTGGTTTGCCCAAAGTTCGCAGGTGTACAACGTTGTGCAGAAGGCAAGGAATAGAGTCCTTTTCACAGCGGTACTACAAAGGCGAAATCTTCTACTGAGCATATTCGATTTTACGCTGAGATCTCGTCTTTGTCTATCAATGTCAACATCATCCATCAGAGTACTGGTGATTATGTGTCCTAGGTATTTGGTTTCTTCAGTCACCTTCAGGATCACACCGTTCAGGGTAGCTGCAGGAATACTAGTCGGGCCTTGTCTATATCTTATGACCAACAGAGCTGTTTTATTGGGGTTATAAGACATGTTTGTTTCTTCAGCAAACTCTTCGCACATCTTCAGGAGAATGCGCAGCCCTCTTATAGACGGAGCCATAAGTACCATGTCGTCCGCATAACTGATGTTGTTCAGACACTGTCCTCCGATGTGGCAGCCTACCCTTGCATTGTTTAGCCTTTCAGTTAGTTCGTCCATGTAAAGGTTGAACAATATCGGGGACATGCATCCACCCTGTCTGACGCCGCTCTTTAGGAGGAAAGGTTCGGAAAGACCATCTTTCCACCTTACTAGGTTTTCCTGCTGTCTGTGCCACAAGTCGAGGATGTGTATCACCTCCGATGATATGCCTCTATCCCTGACTTTAGCCCGTAACAACGGGTGAGAAACCCTGTCGAAGGCTTTACTCAGGTCAAGGAAACATGCGTATGAGGTGGTTTTCTTATTTCTATAGTATTCTAGTGTTCTTTTCACTGTAAATATGGCTGCATCGGTAGAGGCCTGCTTTTTGAAACCCATTTGGTTGTCATTAGTTTCCATGCTGGGTCCGGCTCGGTCCAGTAGTAAACGTTAAATGAACTGTTATTATTATTATTATTATGCAAAGATGACTAACATCCTCAACAATGAATATATCTCCATCGTGTGTAATTTAACTCCGAGATAAGCCCATCTGAATCAATTAATAAGTCATTTAAATGGTTTTAACTGGTTATGACTCTAGGAGGACGAGGGTGAGGAATGGGCACTGGGCACGCGTATTGAATAGCTCCGTCCCCGGTCCCGCCACGATCAATCTTCGTCCATTGTATCGCGAATGACAAGCATAGATATTGGCAACTGTACTCTGTAACTGGGAGCGGTCAGTTAGAATTTATGGCAATCGATTCTGTCCGATGCGAAAAATTGCCCCGACCGTCGGCGGACAGGGAAGCTTTTATATCACATTTACAAAGTAATTGAAATGTACGATTTTGCGAAGCTTGTAATGTGTATCTTGTGCGCTGATGTATCGGATACATTGTACAGAATTACAGTTGTTATTGATATTGATGGAACTAAGTTTGACTAATGCATCTATCTTGCCGGCTTCGTCATTATTTACTTACTCGCTTATTGATTTTCCTGTATCATTATGTTATTTAAGTTACCTGATCTAACCTTCCTTGACCCAATCTAACCCCAGAGCCAATCTAAACTACCCCGACCATGCCCAACCTATCCTAGACTAACGTAACCTAACCTACTATTATTGTCACTCCAAAAACAAGGCCACCACAACGAATGAAAGAATACTCGTATAGTCAAATAATTGACATGTTGAATTCAACCCTTCGAAACTGAACTAGTTTTGGCAGATCACGAATTTTACTCGATCGGTTGCTCTATTTTTTTTTCTGAATATTGTACGTGTTTTTTTTTTGTTTAATGTAATATTCTGAAGGATCCTGAACATTGTTATTGACTTCCTTTCTGTTTGTGTAACATCATGTAGACATATAATTTTTTTGAAGTATGTGTAAATGGCTATTACTCCGTAAAAATAAATATTACCATTTTATAAAAGTTTCATCCTACGGAAATACAAAAACACCCCGAGGGAATGACCGGAACGAACTGAAGCAGGGTATCGCATGTCGTGTCTGTTTGTCATTACATTATGATCATTTTAAATAATTAAATAACAGGATTTTATTGGAATGATCGTTAAATAAATTTTCGACATATTTGCCACGTTTCACTTTTTTTGGATACGCAGTAAAATTTGAATAACACGATGATTGCGAATCAAACATAGAAATCTTCATTAATACCTCTGTAAATTCGTCAAAATGTGAGGTTAACCGGTTAATTTTGCTGATATTTTCACTGACAGTTGAAGGTAGCGTCCAACGGGAAGTGTGTTCGAATTTGAAAATTGCCTTCATGCCTTAATGTCTACGAATGGCTATTCGAAACTTCTTTTTTTCTTTCTTTTTTTTATCATTAAAGATAATATTAACAACTCCCAAATCGAAACACGAAATCTAAAAGACACAGGAAAGAAAAAGATAACGGTAGCAGCTGGGATTTGAACCCAAGACCTCATGGTCTATCCGGGACCTGCGCTCTATGCCAACTGAGCTACGGTTACCCCAATCCATTCCGTCATTTTTATCGGTCTCATGCTTCGACTTCTAAGAATTGTCAATATCATATCATAAGGCGTGCGACGTAAAAAACATAGGTAAACCAATATTTCCCAAATTTGTGTCGGTTGGATATTAACTTTTCCTCCAGGGTACATTTCCTCCAAGCGCCCTTTCCTATCGGTGGTTGACTAACATCAGGAAAACATTCACCCTACAACGGAACATCTATACGGACCTACTCATACCATAGCGTATAATACGAAGTCATTGCCATCGTCATAATTTGATATCATATTCAACCTTCATATTTAAAGTTTTCCGCTCAAAATCCGCATAAAACGCAGCCAAATCGTTCTGAATTGGTTCAAATTCACAGCGAATTGTATTATGGGTGCTGGTGGGGGTGGATCTGGGGGGGTAGATAGCCATTCCTTTGTGGATAAGGCTGACATGCTGAAGGCTCTTGAAGTGAGGCTTTGGAGCATTCAAAGTTAATGACTGTATTCTGTCGGCAGATCTCCTAACAAGGTAATGCGCCTCCTAACAGGCCTTCAGACCTTCAAACCTTCAAAGCTAAAGAGCTTCTTTTCATACGACTGTATTATTAGACTCGGAAGAAATTCCCTGTTCGTTATGCAGAAATTCAAGATATCTCATTTCTAAAAGCTGTCTGTTTTCTAAAAGCTGTCTGTTTTCTAAAAGCTGTCTGATTTCTAAAGGCTGTCTGATTTCTAAAAGCTGTCTGATTTCTAAAGGCTGTCTGTTTTCTAAAAGCTGTCTGATTTGCTCTTTAAATCATTTTTAATTCGAAGGATATTATGAGTTTTTTGATTTATTTAAAATAATTCTTCTTCGGACGCCGTCTCCTTTGGAAGTTGGCTATCACCACTCTGTGGACAATTCTGCAGCCTGGAAAAATTCATTGGAACTGCACTTGTACCATGCACGTAGGTTTCGAAGGCAAAATATATTTTCTCCCATCATCTTCCCTTGATTGATCATTTGAGTTCCTTTCTATTTATCGTTCCGCATGATATGAGCAATATATTGAGATTTTATATATTTTTTAAATTTATTCACTTTGCGCATTTTTTACGATTCAATGGAGAATTTCTTAACTAGTTATCTCCATCTTTTCGGAAATGTTTCGTATGCGAATACATATTTTCCACATTTCCTCAATGGCGTCGTATTTTAACTGTCAATTCATGTTTTATTATTCAAATTTCCATGCTATTCGAAAGAAGAGGGTTTTTTTATTTAATTAATTCAGTACTATTACTGCCCCCCTTTCATATCCGATGCTTTTTTAAGAAATAGTCTTCATAAGAATTTAATTTACATGAATTCTTTGAATTCTTGAACAATGAACATCCTGTAATGATAAATCACCGATTGTCTAATATTTACATTCTATCAGAAATAAAGCAAAGGTATGTCTAGTCTACTTTATCCGTGACAAGTTAGTCCATGGTCTATATCCATAGGACTATAGGCCACAACAAGTGTGGTGATCGTGGGACAACGGGGTGAGTTGCTGGCGAGATGGCGGGGAGGTGTCACCACCGCTTGTGATTAATTACCCAGCTTACAATTATGTAAATCTCCGGGCTACAACAAGCAATTATTCATATCTTCTGTTATTAGTGACGGATCGTGAAATTACTACAAGCGGCAAGTTAGTACGCAGCCGCAATTACTGACTATTTTACACTTTGTATGCATTGCTGAAGCAATCGCTGCACCATGATTGGATGTGAAAATATGTATTATTTCTAATCGCAATACATTCAAATAATGTGCTAAAGTGTTAGTAAATAATAATAACTGTGCTACTAAAGAAGATTTGCACTGGTCAAATTTAATAAAAAAATGTAAGAAACATGACTTTTTGTTTCATGTTATCGAATGCAAGGCTGATGTAAGCGTAGTGAGCAAGATTAAGAAAGGGACGCTTAGATGGTTTGGGCATGTAGAGCGAATGAACGAAGAAAGGAGTGTAAGGAGAATATATGTCGCGAATGTGAATGGAAGAAGAAGCCGGGGACGTCCGAGGAAGACATGGCACGATCAAGTGAATCAAATACTTGAGTCGGGCCATGTCAGAAGTCGGAATAACAGAAGAGAATGTATGAGGCGTTGTATGAAAGTGAATGAAGCAAGAAGTGTATGCCAAGATCGAGTTGTTTGGCGGTCCGTCCTCTCTGCCTACCCCTGCGGGGAAACGGCGTGATGGTTAGTTAGTTAGTTAGTTAGTAAATAAGTACACTGGGTTTTGCAGTGAAAATACAACAAAATACAAATAAGATTCTATTTTTTACTAGCTGATGTGTACCCGGCCTTGTTGGGGATTATTTTATTTTTTTAGAATAAAGTTACATATATATAATATATATATATAAAGCTTGTCGTTCGGGTGCCATAATTCATCTGACAGCGAAAGTAATGCCTTGTGACGACTATTACTATATCTAAACAAATAAATAAGACAACATTCACTTGAAAATTTTAATTCATTCCAAAAATTTATTTTTTCAAAATATACCTAAATAATAAAGTTTTTAAGTATGTACTTACTTGTTCTTTCCATTTTGAAAATGTTCTACCCGAACAAACCTTCTTCTTTTGAATATGTAATCTGTAGCTAACCAGAGTGGTATATCTATTTTACATATTGGATTTCATTCAAACTACTCTCTAAACTTTCGTAATTTTCGAGAAAGTCGAAGACACACCGACAGATAATTCATTTATATGCATATTTTTATTTTTTTTTTTTTTTATAAAAAAAGACAAATATTCCCCGGTTACAGTATTTTAAAATCTCCTACTACCATCACAGTAAGCGGAAGATGTTGCTTGTGTCGTAATGGAGGACTAAGCCAGCCGAGGAATTGAACTCACGACTCCTGGGTGAGTCCCAAACGCGATGCCAACTCAGCCACTGGCCGGTTACATATATATATACTCGTATATACCTACATAAAACAAAACTGTACGATGGTTATTATTACGAAAATTATGGGTATTTTATAATTAATTTGGGTGAATAAACGACATAAAATTAGGTTTGCTTGTATCAGCTGGGTAGATCTGCTGAAAAACAATGGTCTAACACATTCAACTCTTAGATCAGCAACATCACGACATGACAGAACCTAATCTCAAACAAAATACTAAGAAATCGCGCTTTTGGAGCATCGGGGCCTAAGGCTTGGAATACCATATGTTAAACTCCCTCCAGAACTAAGAGGCATAACACGCCCAGCATAGTTTGGAGATCGCGCTTTTGGAGTATCGGGGCCTAAGGCTTGGAATATGTTAAACTCCCTCCAGAACTAAGAGGCATAACACGCCCAGCATAGTTTGGAGATCGCGCTTTTGGAGCATCGGGGCCTAAGGCTTGGAATATGTTAAACTCCCTCCAGAACTAAGAGGCATAACACGCCCAGCATAGTTTGGACATCGCGCTTTTGGAGTATCGGGGCCTAAGGCTTGGAATATGTTAAACTCCCTCCAGAAATAAGAGGCACAACACGCCCAGCATAGTTTGGGGATCGCGCTTTTGGAGTATCGGGGCCTAAGGCTTGGAATATGTTAAACTCCCTCCAGAAATAAGAGGCATAACACGCCCAGCATAGTTTGGAGATCGCGCTTTTGGAGTATCGGGGCCTAAGGCTTGGAATATGTTAAACTCCCTCCAGAACTAAGAGGCATAACACGCCCAGCATAGTTTGGAGATCGCGCTTTTGGAGTATCGGGGCCTAAGGCTTGGAATATGTTAAACTCCCTCCAGAACTAAGAGGCACAACACGCCCAGCATAATTTCGGTTCAAACCAAAAACTTATCTTTTTAGACTTTCGTATCCTTAAATTCAACATAACTTAGAGTACCTTCCTCGTATTGGTTGCATAACCTAATTGCACTTTAGCTTATTGAATTAACTTTATATATCCGAAGTTTTCCACTTCAATGTTTCTAATTGTGCGACGAATCAGATGTTGGAATACCATTTCTATTAATCACATCCCTGGCTGTACTGCTCTTTATTGAATTTCCTTTTCCTCTCCAAATGAGCAGAAAGGACCATTAATAATTAGAACAAATAGAAAAACGCAATGTTTTCGATAATTTGGCCTCTGCGTGCAAAACTGTATCTACAATTAAACTGTGTTAATCAGAAGTGACCTGCCAAGTAAGTTATTGGCCTGTACATAATATAAATCGTATGTAATTTATTACGCGGCATTACCTTCATTGGTGATATGTTGTACATGTAGTCTTATGTTATTAACAGAAGCTTGGAGAAAAATGTATACCGTACATTATATTAGCACAGCGCCCTTGAGGTGATTTCTCACAAAAGTGGCACTATACAAATCATTCAAATATTATTATTATTCTGTCCCGATTGCTTTCGATAAAGTTTGATAAAACGGTAAATATTTTTCTACTACGATGAAACGGTCCATTGTTTTTGTCGAAACTCGTAAATGTACCGCTATGTGTTGGGTTAAGTAATTATTTTTTCAATTCACTTTAATTCCTCGTAAGCTTCGATGATTAAATCTGACGTCCATCCTCTGTGGTATTTTCTATTAAAATAGATACGTTTGGAGTGCGCTTCACCAATTATCCGTTGAGATTATTGGTCCATTCGCCCAGCTTCCCGAGGCGCAACAACAAGTCATCAATCATCTCGTGACAAGCAGCGAATCGGGCGGCGTTCGGAAAACTTCGGACCTCCTCGGGACTCTTCGGGAATTGTCGCCTCACCGATTGGAACTCGAATTGTTTCAGCTCAATCTAATATATAACCCTCGTCTAGTTAATTTCCACAGATTAATATTTCGGTTGATGAAGAGACGAAACTCAAATAAGCCATCACTCGACTCAATCAATTCTATATTAATTGGCGTTGAAAAATAAATAACTGTCGTCTTAACTGTAAATTGTCAAAACTTTGAATAATTCTAATGTCAACACATCCTTTGAATTGTGGAAACCGAGACAGTTAGAATGATGTATTTGTCACTACATCTTCTGTAGAATATGTAGATTCAGCTCAACACCCAGAAAGGCAGCGTAATGTGGGATATTGGAAAAGAAATTCCAGAGCAAGTGAATCTATGGGATCACCTGGTTTTGGGGATTGTTGTAAGGTTGGAGGATAGATATTAGAGGAAGGAGAACTAGAACAGGAAACTTAGTAAGAACTCGACTATTCAGATCTGTTCAGTAAATAAAGCTGACGTAATGGGAACCAACATTTATATTCTAATGGCGGCGTCCAGCAGGGCGATACATAGACCATCAATACAATATTAATTCTAAAACACACCGGGATTCCATCAATAGTGATAGATTCTTACAACTTAGCAGAAAAATTTCAGTTGAAAATGCTTAACTAGGGTGACTGCTTTAAATACGTTACTTTATTGGAGCCTAGGATACTTTAACGACATATCCTAATTTGGCTTATCGTATCCACCCGGCACAGTCCCCTTGCGTTACCTGCCATAATTTATTTTGCCATTTCTGACCAGGTTGTATGAATATTACTAAAATTCTAATTGACATTTTTATCAGCGCTGCAAGCGAATGTCAACATTATATCATATTTATATGCGGTTTGTGAATTAATAGCTTCTTTCCGTGCAGTCGGGCCATTCCCCGCAATCCACACACGGAGTCTTATAATGAATTCACTATAACGCGAGCCAGACTCTGAACAACTGTTTCCCTAACGTTCTGCCATGTTAATCCCGGCCCGTAAAGCTTCCGGTGCCGGTGCTAGGCAGGAGGAGTTGCTTAATGTTTTACCTCAGACTATTATAGACGATGGGCGTTACACGTTACACGTTACACGTTACACGTTACACGTTACACGTTACACGTTACACGTTACACGTTACACGTTACACGTTACACGTTACACGTTACACGTTACACGTTACGCGTTACACGTTACGCGTTACACGTTAAACGTTACACGTTACACGTTACACGTTACACGTTACACGTTACACGTTACACGTTACACGTTACACGTTACACGTTAAACGTTACCCGTTACGCGTTAGAGCTTTCAAAGCTGTCGAGAAAAATAAAATCTACTGCGGCCTGTTTGTAGTTCATTTAATTTAGCTTGTGAAGCACGTCCGAATATCTTTAAACGCGTGCAAATTGCATTATTTTATCTAATATTATATTGCGGACACACCAACTTGGAGATGTTTGTAGATGTGCCAGAGAATGTACTATAATCAACATAAAAACACATATTTTTCATCTAAGCCTTCCGGTGCCTTTGACCAGCGTTGTGGCGGTAGGAAATGGGGTATTAAGATCTGGTCAATTGCCCCGATGATAGTTGACCTCGGACAGAAAAGAGCGCCAGAAGAAGAAGGAGGAGAGGTGTGAGAATTTTTGAATCAGCATCATATTAATATGGCACCCTATGTTTTAATGGAATTCCACTTCTTTCCAAAAAACCTCACTCACTATTTTCGTGAAATTTCAGACAAAAGCAAAATCGACAAGAAAATGTGTCCTGCCGCAATATACGAGTATATATATAAATCATTCTAATGTTTATGCGTGTTGTTTAAGTGGAAAAAACACCGAATTGCAAATACACGAGTTGTATTAGGTACCGTTAGGATTAATATCTCATTTCGCACAGTAATAGGCAGACTTCATATTCCACATAAAATAATAAAGCGGCGGCAGCGGGTTGGTTAGTTGGTTGGTTGATTTAGCTGGTGTTAGGTCGTTAGAATGAAATGATGCATCCCGGCGTGAATGTAGATGCATCGGCAAGTGTTTGCGCTGCAGACTGCGGCTTTATTGCATTCACAGCGGATACTAACCGACTGCATATTTTAAGGAATGCGAGGAAGAGACATGAAGTATGGAACACCACGGAATTATAAACAGACATTCATTTGTCTCACGAGATGCGAGACGCTTCAAAACATGCTTTTTAAGTGCATCATTTAAATACACTTGCTGCGTTTTCCTGGAATCCGGCGTGATCGCTTTATTTGATTTAGTCGTTTTCGTGTACCTTATATTACCACGTAAAATACATTATTTACCAATATAGTCCAATTAGTCAAGACACAAAAAGACCCTTACCGAACAAAAGGCGGGGTAAAAGTTTTTTTATTGTAAAGATTTGTACCCTGGAAAAAATACAAGTTTTGACCTCGGGTGACCTTCACGCTAGCCGCCATCTTGGATGAAAGGTGCCAAAAAACTTTTTTTTTCCAAAGTAATTCCTCAATTGATCCTACGACAAAATTATAAAAAAAGCCAGCTAAACGAAAATAAAATTAAATTTACCATACCTCAGCTGACTGCACTAATACATCAACATATCCTATCGACTTAGTGTCTCGACAGCCTCTGTAGCGTGGACGTATGACGGTAAGTCACAAAGCAACATTTTGCTACGTCATTTCCATCGTGAGTTATATAGCTTCGGAGTATACGTTTAACTGATAAAAAGACAGCTTGCTGTATGTATTTCTCTGTTAATAATGTTTTATCCTAATCTCGTGCGAAGTCGGGTAAGCCAGCATAATATTAATACTATAAACGTTCAGTTGCCGTTTACAAGTTTCTCATGTTAAAATGATTATATTAAATGCGTAATTGAATAAGGTTTGAACGTTTCATCTCAATTATATACAATATCTTATCACGCGCGCGTTTTACCCGCAAACCATCCCATTATAACTTTATAATTAATTTCGTATTGAAAGCTAAGCAAGAATAATTGAATACAACGTCCAGAATCAACCTCGAAGTTCAATCGGTTCCCAACAATTGAGTCAAATTGGATCTCTTAATATTCAATAAACATATTTAGACAAACAGCCGACTGGATAGTGCCACTTTATGGACTTGGGTACTAAACAGAGGCTTTAATTGTTTATTTTGTTTAACTCCATTTATATTTCAAGTTTTTTTAAATTTATTAATATCTATTATTATTCAATTTTTTTAAAGTTTTATTTCAACCAGTCAAAAACATTCTGAGGTTCATTATCAGTATCTACCTAAAAATAATATAAATAGATTGTCTGTAAGTGGCTTCTCCACAGTTTGATAATGCCTTCGGATGGTGAAACAGCTGTTACGCGTAATAATAATTACCTAGCACAACTTTTTTTTACAAATAAACCGTTTTTTAGCTTTAATTATTGTTAAATGAATTAAAAAATATAATTTGTATTCACTATTTTATGTACGTAAATACCATTTTTTTATATCTATGAGTATTTATTAAGTGGTGAATAAAAAGCATATTTTTTAATTCATTTATTAATTAATTAATTAATTATTAATGACGCCACGAAAGGAATACCAATCGTTCGAAGAAATTATTAATTATTGTTATTTATTGCACTTAGCAGTAAGGGATAATATAGTTACAGGCTCCTAGATAATTTTAACCCGTACTTCCATCAATATTTCTCGAAATAAGCGTGGACAGGTACGAGTATATTTTAAAATATTAGTAAATTTACTTCAATTTATCTATAACTTGGCGTAAGTAAGTTTTACCATGTCCGGAATTTTAGAGAGAGAACAAATTGATTATTTCTGATGCCTTATTATCGGAGGTTGGCTGTTATCAGAGCGATCTTGAACCCGTCGACTGCAGCCCAGAAACAACTGCGTTCGTATAATTCACGTGATTTCGACGCCTCTTCCTCTACCACACCTTCCATCTTCAATTGATCTTGCAATTGGATTGTGAGTTCGCTATTTGTATTTATGTCCCTCGTGATGTGACCAAGCTATTGAAGATTTCTTATTTTTTTAATGTCAAGTCCAAACTCGCAAACATCTGTTCCTCAATGAACTTAAGGGTATGATGACGACGAGGGTAGCTGCTACCCTCCGTGGCAATTCATAGCATCCAGGTTTCCGTGACATGCGACAGAATAGACGACACATTACAACGTACCATTGTGACTTATACATGTTTTGATTTATAATGTAACGAATCACGTTTCCTAATACCAAAAATCAACTTTTTTTTTTATTTTTTTTTTATTGTATAATATTAATTATATACAGTGGGAACTTATACCCGCTAAGCCACTGCAAGTAGCTTGTCAGCAGGAGTTTATTTCAACAATATAATATAATACAACAATAAATTACAATCATCATACAAATGTAGGGCAAAAATTATTATATTTAGGCGCATGCATCTTGTGCTGTACATAAGTTGAGAAAAAAAAAATTAAAGAGAAAAATAATGGTAAAAGCATTACAGATTTGTTATTGAGATACTAGAGTCCAATTTTATAACACTGATTTAAATAATATTATAAAAATGTCAATATCATAAAAAATATCAAAATTATAAAAGTACCAATATTATAAAAGTATCAATATTATAAAAATATCAATATTATAAAAACATCAATACTTTTTAAAAATATCAACATTATAAAAACATTAATATTACAAAAATATAACTATTACGTAAATATCAGAGATATCAAAGCATCTGTAAGTATTAAATAGATTAGGAAGACTTCATAAATTATTGAGGATTTTGACACTTTTGAAACTTCATAAATTATTGAGGATTTTGACTACATTATCTTATTGACAAATCCCGCACATGTTATGAAAGTCAATAACAGTGCAAAACATTGAAATGCTCTGTGGATTGTATTATTATTTATCAATTTTTCGGTCACGCACCAAAATATTCCGAGTCATAAAATTTCACGCTCATCGTATGATTTTCCAACAAGAAAATGTTGAGATTTCTCCATGAAAGTTTAATGAAACCGGCATATTTCTCCAAGAGTCGTGATTCTCCGAAAGCTCAGGCATTGATTCTATCAAGATTTATAATTTCAATAAAACCGGAAGTGAGGGAAATTTCTTCGCCTTTTTAATCTTAATCGCCTCCTTAAATGGCTTTAATAAGAAACATTCAGAAAGCATTTCCCCACCTTCCTCTGTTCAGGCTGAAATATATTCCGCGTAATGTTTATAATCATTTCTACGTTAATTCCTTTCCGTGTTAAAAATGATTTAATGTGAAAACTATAAATCATTTATGCGGTTGATAACTTTGACTGTTTTAGGTCGGAAAATTTGAATTCTTTCTATATTTAAAAAAAATGATAACAAGCGATTAAAAAAATAAATCTTTTTTCGTTTGTTTCCATCATTTCGTTCTCGTGGAGCGTTTTTTAAATCCGTTTTTAAGTAGCGTTATTCTTCATAGGGTTTTTTAATTTATGTAACATATTTATTCCGTTCGTAATCTTCTCTCGGTCGTTTCAAACCGACGTAACATTTAACGCAAATTTAATACTTGATGTACCGTAACAAAGTGTTCCTCGATTTTGACGTCGGCATGACGTTCTGGAGGAAACGTAATAATAAATATATTATGGATATGTATTGGCTGCGTATTCGTGACTGTTAACGGCGTGCGGCAGGGCGGCGCGCGGTAGGGCGGCAGTCGGTAGGGCGGGCGCGCGGGCAAGGCGGGGTGGAGTGATAAGAAATGTTTCAGCATTCAACTGGGCGTTATTTGCCTCGATAGCAGAAGTTCGCAAACTGTGGAAATCCTCTACGATTCCACGAACAATATCATGAAGATAAAGGTAAATCTGGCCTGCCTTACAGACAAAGTGAAGTTTCAATGTTTCCAGTGCAAACAAGTTGCCGGCTTTTCTACTTTACTGCGAGCTCTCAATTCTTCTATCTATCTTATATTCGAAATATTAAAAATAAAATTTAAAGTATTTTGAGAAACATTATCTACGTTAAAAGCTATTTTCGTCTTAAAGAATGTATTTGTAAGAAAAAACTATAGTAAAATAAGTAAATATGCTTGTTTTCGTTTATATAATAGAATACAATGAAACTTAGAATTTTCTGTTTTCCTAACACTAAAAATAGATTATTTATTTATTATTATTATTATTTTGTTTGAATTCGATTAGAATATGTGTAAGTGTTTGTTCTTAATAACTAATAACATTCTCATGGGTTTTTTCTGTAGAAAGGTTCACCTTAAAACCTCCCATTTCCTGGAAACATAATAAGCTCACCGGGATATTTATTCACTCCCGCCGCCCTTTAGTTTTTCTCTTTCTGGTAGATTTAGGCGTTTTGTACAAGAATTGGTGTTTTATTTGTCTGAACGAAGATGAATAGTGTCTTGTACGTGGGCTGAACGATTTTTTAGGCAAAACATTAAAAAAATACACACGTGAAATACGGTTTTTCCATCACTTGCGAGTGAATTATTTATTTTATGTTATACAACACTGTAAGAGACGTCTGTCCCTCCCATAGGATGTAAATAGTCCCAGTTAGTCTTGAGACGGTAGCCAGTAGCCACTACGTACGTACTTGTAGAAGCCTGATCCGTGAGCTGCTAGATATATTGATCCCCTTGCTTGGAGGAAAGGCATAGTTTCATGGTTCGACTATTGGTAGGTTGGTTACGCTGGGGAAAGAAGAGGCGATGGTACGGGGTATAACATAGTCAAACAAGGTTCAGCATAGGGCAAACTGAGTATAGAGTCAAAGAGTGGCTGGCGAGTGGTGAAGCGAGAGGATTTTATGAAGGTCCACACACCCGTATTTATTTCGGGCCGCCCATTCTGGTTGTATCGGACGGGCGGGAATCAGGTGCAATCCTCTATCGTTTGATGTGAGTGTTTCGTGTATTTTGTCATTAGTCATAATCTCGTTAGGGGATGACACGAATATTCATCAAATCTCCTTCTCTCTCATTTCACATTTGTGCAGGCTTGAGGTAGTCCCACCGCGGAGGCGGAAGTGCTCTTACGAGTGAGGAGATAATAGAAATCGAAGGCTGTCATAACTGAGACATTCTCATCTTCGATTTAAGTGGCAAAATTTATTGTTTTGATCCTTTGCAGTATTAGGTATACCTCAACAATAAAACTGTCTTATAAGTTATGAGCATTCGTTTGTTTTACTATTCTGAAGGGTGACAACAATATAAACATGTTTATTTTGATTATCTTAACTTAATCCATTGTTTTAATTGCATTCTTAATCCAATGTACTTTCGGTCAGCGTATTAACAACGACACAACTTTTTTCAACATTTCTTACAAATGAAAAGAAAACTATTTCTAGGTTTTGTTACAAAAATAAATATAAACCACATTTAAACTCACGCAGTTGCGTTGATTCGCTGAACATTTCCTGAGGAATTCAACACTTAGAAATTTCTTGGAAAATCCAAAGCTTTGGAAGCATTTATCGTGGTCTGGCTCATTTATGATTGGTGAGCTTTTACCTCTGGCGCTCGCTTTAGAACAAAGCTTTACGTACGTATTATTTTACATACAATTCCTATTTCTAATACGTATATAAAGGATTGTACGTGCGATGACCTTTTTAGCGCTGGCTTTCTTCTCACTACGTTATAACCATAGACCAGAACGGAGGCAGAATAGACACATTATACTGCCTTAACGTCCGAGATGACACAGCTAATGACAGTTGACGCAGTCGTGCCGCAGCTTGTTCGAATCCCGGCGTGCACAAAGAAATTTTATTTAATTCAATTAGGATATTTCACATTTAATTCATATAAAATAATATATAGTATAACTGTGGCACATTCCAGAGTGGCAGATGCTCTTGTTATTGCCCTGGTGAAACATTGTCTGAAATGGCTTTAGCCGCATTGGTGACCAGATCTGAATAGCCAGATACTTTCTCACCTTTCTCCTTCCCATTTCTTTCCCCGCCGCATACCCTTCAGCCTGACCACATACCCAAATTAAAGATGCCATAGTCTCACTAGCTCCGGTTGAGACTTTTTTTTAATGCCCCTAGCGTTATTTTTTTTTTACTAAAAACCGCAGTACCTACGTCTTATGATAAATCTACCATTACTATCCCGCAGGAAATACATTTAAACAGTATTTTTCGTCTTATTGGAAAAACAATATATAAATGATCAACTTTATATAGAGCCGTTTTGTGATAAAAAATCATCTCAAGGTCGCTTTGTATTTTGTTAAAGTCGGTATACTTTTTAAAAGAAATATGTTTTTAAATTTCGCAATTACTTACCGACTACAAAGTAAAGGGAAGGTCATTCCAAGAGTGCTGACCCAGCACGTTGAAAGCGCTCTACCGAAATTTAGAAGCATTCGTACGAGAGAGTTGAAACCAATCAGTTTGACGCTTTACATTTGGAAGACCTTGAGAGAAGCGCGAGTTGCTTCTGAGTAAGATTGTCGCCCACACAGAGATCAGTAAAATATGATGGTCCAAGCACGTTCAGTGCATCGTCTAGAAGAAAGGTGGTATGATAGTATATATAGAGTGATATAACAATGTGGCTTCGGAATTTAGATTTCAACCAGTTAAATTAACATCCTTCAAATCCAGTCATCAAAATCTGTGCATATTCCATGAAGCTAGAACTTCCCATTCAAAAACGTTTGGAGCTTCATAAGAGACATTTTTTATAATGAAGGTAGGCAATAGGTACGT
>JAHDVE020006591.1:0-10140 GCA_022606495.2 Halesus radiatus
TTCTGTTGCGGAACATTATTTATCAAAGAGCTTTCGAAACATTGTTTTTTTTAGTTTGTTTGTAACAAAAAATAATGGTAATAATAAAAAAAATATAAATGTTGGGAGAAATCTGATTACTGATAATATAATTGTGAAAGATCATAATTAATGGGGGTAATTATGATTAATGAAAAAATACTGAGCCATAAGGCAGGCATCTTTTTATAAAAAAAAAAAACTAAAATATTTCTAAGAGTTGGCAGGATATATCCAAAATAAATATTCTTTGGAGTCATTATAGAGAAAGAGGGAACGAATATCATATATATAGAGCTATCTCGAAATTTAACTTAGTAGGCATGATATGTTTTTTCTTAAATTCAAACATCGTCAATGTTGTGAAAAATATAAACCCTGTTTCGAGTCATCAATATCGCTTCAATGGATCTTCTATCAAATATTTTAAGTTTTAGGCAAGTCCATCGATGATATCACATATGGATAGTTTTCAAAATTAGCATATTCTGGAGATTTTTTGAGTTAAGGCCAATTTTATAGAGATGTATAACAACAGATATTGATAATAAAGTTAGATCGGAAACAAATTCATTTTTAAAAAATAAGTTCAAATGAAATATAAAGGTTGGTTTCGGTTTTCAGTCTCTCGAAACCCATTTGCAGGATTCATAAAAACAGAATGTGTCTTTCAAAATAATTAGGAGAAGTAAAACTGGTAATATATTATAATCATTCCTTTAAAAAAACAAAAGAGCACATATATATTTACGTAAGTCTCATATTTGGGGAATGTAATTGAGTTTGGATTTAAGAAGAGATAATAATTTATGTTTCTCTACATTAAATTCATATATTTTTTTAATTACAATCTAGTTAGATTGGAAAGTGCACTTGATTGATATTATCATTTTGAAATTATAATAGCTTTCGTTATTAATCAGAACCTAAAAAATAATTAAAAAATAGTGCTAGATACATATTGATTTTTCTAAGAAATGTTGTAGAAAAAAAATGAGATTGTAGCCAAAATCACCATGTAGACTTAAAGAATTAACATGATCGTTATTGCGGAACTGTAATATATACTATTAAATTTTAGTGAACCATATTTTTTGAAAAATCTACAAGTTTATGAAAAGATGAGGAAAATAATAATTCCGAAAGTAATGCTATAACAAATAAAATATTATAGCATAAAAAAAAATTGATTCATTTACATAATATATTATTCTTTAAAAAAACCCTAATATTTTTTATAACTTATTATACTTTGGACAATACGGAACATATGTGTATGCAATGGGAGGAAATAGAACGGTAATACTTTCAACATCAATAGGATACGATATTCCAGATTAATATAGAATTGGTCGAGTCCTATTGCTGTGTTTCCATTTTAATAAATTATGTATTTGTTATATTCACATTATTTTATTTTATTGTTTTAGACTTGTCATTTTTATCTTTCATTATTTCGGTAGTTCTTTTAATGGAAATATTAAATATAATTTATGCAATATTTATATATCATAAAAAACAATGAATAATGTTTAAGATTTAAGGAATAAGATATCAAAGCAACATAACATTCATACATTCATTTCATTCATTTCGGCTGGACATAGCTCCGGTCTCGAACCCCACATACTTTGTGCCGATTTTGTTTGAGCTGGTTCTTCGGGATGGAGGTTAGATGTTGCAAAACCTCCATTTATTCTTCATCGATTTCGTTTTTGTTAGAAATTTAGAGGTTTTGAGCAGAGTAACAATCGAACCCGTAGATTTTATCGAACTGAATCACTGTCATTTCGGGCTATGGGATTGTAACATTGAATTCAGCATTGATTATATTCTAAAAGAGTTAATAAAAAAGTATAATATAATATATGTGAATATATGAGATAAAAGAAAGATATATAATCAAAAATATATAATTTTATCTATTATAAAAAATATTAGATTACAAAAATTATACAAAAAAATATAAATCTACAGTTTTTTTGAATACTTTTCTAAAATAATAGGAAAGCTTCATAAAACTGCAAAGAGAGTGACACCAATTCAATCTCCCTGTCGGCTTGAAGATCTCCCATCAACAAAGTTAAATAAAATAAATATCATCCGAATTGGAATTTGTTTGTGTATTTTTATTTTCAAATTTAATTATAAAATAGCTTAAAGATTTTTAATTGATTAAGTACATTTTTGGAGTCCGCAATTTTGCCAATGAACGATTTGCCTAGAGTTGGTCGTGCATAGTTTTGAATCAATCTTTCATAGTGCATAATGTGCACATGGATCATGTATAGTACCTCATGTTGGTATCCTCCATTTGAATAATGTCTACAATTTACAATCAAATAGGTTTAAAAAATATAAAAAGTATAAAAAGTATAGAAGAGTTATAAATTTTATGGAAAAAATATATGAGGTTGTACGGGTAGCCACCGCAAAATTTGCCGTATTTTAGACTTTCAAGCTGGACTTGTTCAACGTCAAATCCGAACCTGGTGAGGAATTTCTCTGATAAATAGAATTTGACAGTCGGAGAAATGTTTGTGTAGCCGACTCTGGCGAAATAGAACAGAAAGGCAGAGCTATTCAATGATTCGAGCAAATGGGCGGGGTCGAGGACCTGCCGGTCTTGAAATTGGGCCTCCAAGAAGAGGAGCCTCTCGAGGTTGACCGCGATATCGTAGAAATACTTGTTGTTGAAGCTCTTAAACCTTTGAATAATGTAGTGTGCTTCTTTGCAGGTTTCGTTGTTTTTGAGGTCGAATTCGATATATCCTTGTTTACGGACCGCCCTTTCAATGGTATTGAACTCAAAAAATATTTAAAGGAGACTGTCGTTGGATGATGGGTTGATTAATTTAGCTTCGTCAAGAAATATCTAAAAACAGTACAGAATTGAAATATTGAATGTTTTTTTGTTGGTTTTTGTAAGATATGTTGAAATGATAAGTGGTGAGTTCACTCTTGAAAAAACATAATATAATGGGGATAGTTTTCCTGGCTGTCTAGCAATATCCAGGAATAAATAAATTAAAGCAAATGTTTTCGAATCTATATAAATATGGATATTATAACTGTTTGTATATCTCTGTAATTCTGTATATATTAAAAATAGTAGTAGTTAGTTGGCAATAGTTATTTCATAAAATTAGATATATTGATATGGTTGTTTGAACAATGTTGACTCTTTAATAAACGTTTCACAAATTGCCAATTATCCTCATTGATAATAAATTAAAAATATCGAATAAATTATGGCCTATTTGAATGTTGAAAAAATAAAGTAAATAGACAAAAATAAGTACAATGTTGTTGTTTTTTGAAAATTATTATATTCGAATCAATGGAATGGAAATCTCTACATATTTCTAATTAAAAAAAAACATATGTATAAATGAGTATCTGTATATTTATATTTCCAAATATCTGCAATATAAAGTCCAATTGGAATAACAGAAACTTTTAAATAAATCGTAGGAGAAACAGCTTAAAAAAACTATTAAGACAGTATTAGAATTTTTTATTTTTATTTTTTACATCGAAGACTTGGTATTTATTGTAGGGGTTGAAATATTTGTAAACAATGTTCACGAAATGGCATCGTTTTTCTTTTTTGATTCCTTTTTTTATTGGTTTTGTCTTGGGCGCCTTTGGAAGTCGCACTTCCTATCGTTTCAACACAGCTTATTACTTGATTTAAATCTTTAAAGCAGTCATAATGAATAAGTATTATTAAGAAGTAAAAAAACAGACAATATAAATATATTTTTTTTATAGGACTTTATTTATTATATTGCAACCCTCAATGTAGACAGAGTATTTAAAAAAATAGAAATTTATTATTTTGCTAAGAATGTGAGTTATTTTATAGTCAAAGTGACCTTGTGATCCGATATTTATAATAATTTATATTATTTGTTATACAATGTATTATGTTTTACAAGAATATCATGCAAATCAAAGTTTAATAAAAAAAAACAAGGGCAATATTTAAAAAAAAAACAATAGAAATAAACTTTTAAAAAATATATATATGAAAATTAAATATATTATGGTGATAATAAAAACATATATATTTTTCGAGAAAGTGTTTATATATATGTGAACCATACAAAATATATTCCAGCGTATTAACATTTATCTCGACCAATATACATAATATATATTTAAAAAATATAAACCCTGTGAATAACGAAAAATACAACTTATTTGATTTAATGCAATCTAAAAAAAATATTACATTTCGGAATATTGATAAATAATTTACTCACAATTCTAAAACAACGTGTTTAAATTCTATCAATATATTGGTTTGGATATGTGTGGGTACAGCATATGTCTAGCATAAATACAGTTGGCAGATACCTTCGAATGTCAGGTGGCTCCAAAATAAAATACTTTAGGGGAGGCAAGTGGATTTAATCTGATCGGACGGATGTTCGAACCTAACTGAATTAAGGTACATTAAAGTAAAGAACAAATATTTTCAAAGTATATCCCTTATCGTATACTTTAAAAATATATGGATTTTCTGTATTATATGTTTATTATATATACATATTTTATCCCTGATAGAGTTCGGTTAAGCAGAACCAATAATATAATTTGGAATTGAAAGACGAGTTTTAAGCGATATCGAAACGACATGCATCAAATAAACATTTAGATGCGTTCAATGGTTTTCTCGCATTTCATCATTTATATGACTGTATTTATTTTTATACTCGTATCTTGAACTTATTCTTTTTAGTATTCTAAACTAATTAATAAAGCAACATAGTAATGTTGTTCTAATCTTTATTCCCTCAACATTTATAGTTAATATTGATTTCAATCACATTTATTTTTTGATAGTTCTTATATTGTATAAACTTTAACAAAAAAATAATGTTGGGGGGAATCCTAATATAGAAAAGAAATGCACATATATTATATCAGTAATAGTTTTTGTTGAATGATCATTGGTATTTTTTGAAATGGTTGCTAATATTGGCATTCTCAGCAGTATCCCACACAAACAACTACCCCTGGCTGTTCCCACAGCACAATACGTCGCTATTCTCATAAAATTACACGCAGAATAGTTTATCCTACAAAATATTATCAAGAAGTATAATCATATAGTTTATATAATTTAATTTAATTGATTACGCATTTGGGGTTCTGTGTATGGATAAGGCTTGGATTTTAATTTTTGAAATCCAACACATCCCATATCTTAACCAATCCATCCTCGGAACAAGTTGCAGCCATGTTGTGGCGGCGCTGGCTCCGGTGTTCGCACCCAGCGAATTACGCGAACGATTTCAGGGCTATAGAGAGGCTGGAATCAATCGTCTCTCGCTCGGTGTGCAAAGTTTTAGCCCCAAGCATCTGGCGTCGTTGGGGCGGATTCACACGGATAGCGATGCGCGTCACGCGCTAGAAATCGCCGCCACGATTTTTGACAATTTTAATATTGATCTCATGAATGGCCTGCCCGACCAAGGCTTTGATGAGGCCCTAACCGATCTTGAAACCGCGCTCAGCTTTGGCCCCACGCATCTCTCGTGTTACCAGCTCACGATTGAGCCAAATACTGGCTTTGCCGCTGCGCCGCCGCGCTTGCCCGACTTGGATAGCTGCGCGGATATGGCCGAGGCGATTGAATGCCGACTCGCCGAGGCGGGCTTTAATCACTATGAAACCTCCGCCTTCGCCCGTGAAGGCAAAGCGTGCCGCCACAATCTCAATTACTGGACCTTTGGCGATTACCTTGGCATCGGCGCAGGCGCGCACGGGAAAATCAGTCTGCATGATCGCATTCTCCGGCAGCGTCGGATAAGTCACCCTGAGCGCTATCTGTCCGCGATGGATCTGTCAGCCATCGGCGAGGCGAACTTTGTCGCCGAAGAACATACCGTTGCGCAAAGCGCGCTACCGTTTGAATTTATGTTAAACGCCCTGCGGCTGATTGGCGGATTTGATGCCGCGCTCTTTCAAAAACACACGACCCTGCCCTTAGCGTGGCTTAAAAAAACGCTCGATGCCGCCCAAAAAGACGGCTTCCTTGTGCAAGGCGCTGGTCGCATCACGCCGACCTTGCACGGGCAGCGCTTTCTTAATCGATTACTCGAACGCTTTCTTGACGAAGAAAACGGATAGGAAAGACAGCAGATAGGAAAGAAAACGGATAGGACGGACGCAAAAGTGGCCACAGACAACGCATAAGAATCCGCGCTAAGCTTGAATAGTCGCGTTTTTAGCAAAATAAAAAATGACTCTTTTACCTATTTGCGCCGAAACATTGCTCTTGCCCTAGGTGTTTCGCTATAATCGACGACTTTTTCCACCTTGCTCCACTGTTTTGCATGACAGGGAGCATCAACCACAAGGAGAGTTCATGCGACATTACGAGATCGTTTTTATTGTTCATCCCGACCAAAGCGAGCAGGTTCCATTGATGATTGACCGCTACAAAGCCTTGGTTACCGGGCATGGCGGACAGATTCACCGGCTCGAAGATTGGGGGCGTCGTCAGTTAGCCTATCCGATTCAAAAGCTCCACAAAGCCCATTATGTGCTGATGAATATCGAGTGTGATGGCGAAGTTTTAAAAGAGCTTGAGCACGGCTTCAAGTTTAACGACGCCATTTTGCGTCACCTGACCATCAAGATGAAGACCGCCATCACCGCCCCGTCGCCGATGATGAAAGAAGACAAATCACGCTCGACGCGCTCCGATGATAGTACCGACGGTGAACGCGTAGCGCCTGCTGTTGCTGTCCCGGTTACTGAGGCAGTGGCTGTCGCACCGGTTGAAGCCGCTCCGGCTGAAGTCATTCCCGTTGCTGCCGCGCCAGAACATAGCGAGTGATAGTGACCGTTGACCAATTGTCTTGAAATTACCGGCGCTTTGTTTGAGCGTGGTGCGATGCGTTTTACGCCTGCCGGCCTGCCGGTACTCGAATGCCTCATCGACCACCACTCTGACCAAGAAGAAGCTGGGCACAAAAGACAAATCACTTGCCGACTTCCGGCGATTGCATTAGGAGACGCCACAAGGCTCTTGCAAGCAATGGAACTCGGAACGCAATTTAAGGCGAGCGGTTTTTTGGCCAATAAAAGCCAAAACAGCCGACAAATCAGGCTACACATTACACAGATCACATTTATGGAAGGTAACTAAAATGGGAAGATTTTTCAAAAAGAAAGACGATAAAAACGTCAAAAAACGCAGCAGCAATATGTTCAAGCGGCGCAAATTCTGCCGCTTCTCGGCTGAAAAAATGGATGGCATCGATTACAAGGATGTCGATCTGTTCAAAGAATACGTGGCTGAAAACGCCAAAATTATTCCTGCGCGTTTAACCGGTACCAAATCGGGTTATCAGCGCTTGTTGTCGGTAGCGATCAAACGCGCCCGTTTCTTGGCGCTGCTGCCCTACACCGATAACCACCAATAAGCGAGGAGACGATTATGCAGATTATATTGATGGAAAAAGTAGTCAACCTCGGTAGCTTGGGCGACCTCGTGACGGTCAAAGACGGCTATGCCCGCAATTTTTTGATTCCGCACGGCAAAGCTAAGCGCGCCACGCCCTTAGCCATGAAAGAGTTTGAATTGCGCCGTGCCGATCTTGAAAGTGCGGCCGAAACCAAGCTCAATGCCGCACGCGCCTTTGCGATCAAACTCGAAGAAGCCACCGTCACGATCACGCGTAAAGCGGGCGTTGATGGCAAACTCTTTGGTTCAGTCACCAACTACGATATCGCCGATGCCTTGAAGGCGCAGGGGCTGGAGGTTGAAAAATCGTCCATCCGTATGCCAGATGGCCCGTTAAAAACCATCGGAGAAACGCCGCTTGACGTGGCGCTGCACACCGATGTACTCGCTGTCGTCAAGATTACGATTTGTGCTGAGGCGTAATTTAGTTATTTGCTACTGACGTTGAGTCAGGCACAAAAAGGCGTTGCTTAGGCAGCGCCTTTTTTTTGAACAAAGATTGGCGTTTGTCGGCCGAGGGAATCGTAGGAATCCAACGGGCAGGAAACCCCGCGTCAGGATAGTTGATCGAGCAAGCGTAGGGTGGGCAAAGCGTAGCGTGCCCACGCAGGCGTAAAATTACCGCACCAACGGCCGCCTCGGAAACCATCCCCCGGCGGCTTTTTTACGCCCCGCCGCTAATGGCAGAAACGGGAAGGAATAAACACGAACCGCGTGCCCGACTTCGACAGTTAAACGCGTAAGTGATTGATTTTTATGAGCAGAGGTTCAAAAAAGTGTACTACAAGAGAGGGATTTGCTGAGGGAGCGTTGGTTTTTTCAAATTAAGGGCAGTCAATACACGGTTATGGGTTTCTGAAAGACGGGAGATGCCGTGAATAGGTTTTGATGACGGATTGATGCGAATTTGATGCTGCTGAAGTTGCTGTAAATGGGTTAAGGCGCGCTCCGGCGAGAGATCGCTATCTGCCGCCTTCAGTCGTTGGCGCATCACGCGATAGAGAATTAAGGCCATAAAGCAAATGCTCGCGTGCGCCTTGATGCGATCAGGTAAGCGGTGAAATACCGGGCCGATCTCGATTTCCGATTTCAGTACCCGAAAGCCGCGCTCGATGTCCGCCAGCGACTTGTAGCGAGCCACGATCCCCAGAGGTGAAATATCCTGACAGTTGGTCACCAGCAATAACTTGCCATCCATCCGTTCTGCCAAGGTCAGCGCATCCAGATCAATGGTATAGGCGAACGCCTCGTTCTTCATATCGACCCGCACGATGTGCGCCAAGCGAGCCTCCTTGACCGCGTGATACAGCCGCGCCTTGGCGCCACTGCCGGAGACCTTTTTGCCCCGCACTTTCGGGGCAGCTTGTTGTACGGGTTCTTTTGCGTTTTGTTGTATTACCTTTTTTTCGCCCGGTTGGGTTGCCCCTTTTTCCTCCTCTTTGCCAAGCCAGGCCACTGATTTTGCTTTGAGCACAGCAATCTTCTCACCCCGTGCCGATTGCGCCTCGGTAGCAACTTCCGGGTTGTGCGCAACAATTAAGCGCAAATCACGCCACGGTAATTCGCCCACAAATTCCTCGGTCGCCGACACGCAGTGCGCCTCGTGGAGCGGGCGCAGGAGATCAGCGAATTCCTTGTAGCGCCGTCCGGGGACGGCTAATACAAATTCCAGTGGCTCACCGCTATCGAGTCGAATCTCGGCCAAGGCATCGAGGTTATCAATCGATAGTAAGCCACGATCGGCCACCAGCACGACGCGTCGAATCAACGGAAAGCGCGCCAGCACGGTCGTTAAGGTGGGCAGCAAGGTCGGCGATTCTGCTGTATTGCCCGGAAACACTTCGTGGTAGATCGGCAAACCATCTGCGGTTTGCACCACGCCCAGCATGACTTGACGGGCAATCAGCCCTTCTTTTGCCAGGCCAAATTTGCGAATGTCGCCATCTTCATCGCTGATGCCCTCCGCCCGCAGGGTTGTCATGTCATAAAACACCACCGAGAGTTCTTGGTCGATCAGCGGGCGCAGCAAGCCTGCGATAACCTTATCGACATCGGCCTGCTGATCGATCAAGGCATCCATACTGCGCAACAGATGTTGGTGCGTTATCGATTCAACATCAATGCCTGGCATGGCGACGGTATCGAGCCAGCGCAGCACGCCGAGTTTAGATTCGGAGTCACACAAACGGTTAAATACCATGACGCGAATCAGTGCTTCGACATCAATGGTATGGCGTGTTTTACGAAAGACGCGGCGTAGCTCACCAAAACCCAAGGTTCCCCACAGCTCGTTTAATGCCCAGACATTGCCCAAGGCGCGCGCTGATTCAAATTCAACAGCCGGCAAGGCGGCGTTCAAGAAGTCGGGACGGCCCGTGACTTTGAGCAGGCCAGAGATGACTGAATCGAGGTCGCCGGTAATTTGATCGAGGCGACCCAAGGTCGCCAAGGTGCGGTGCCGAGCTTTGCCGGCATCATCACGGAACGCCTCGACCAGCTGAAGGTACTGGCGCAGACCGGAGCGGGTAATTTTAAGAAACATGCCTCTACTTTAGCATCCAAAAAAAGCATGTCAATCATTTTTAATCAATAAGAAAACGTGCCACTACAAGACTTTTGGGAAAAAGGCGCTGAAACCC